>CM019237.1:944057-970977 GCA_009741485.1 Malurus cyaneus samueli
GTGAGTCTTCATCTTAAACCTTTGTTTGTTTGTTTTTTTAATGTCAATTTTCCTGCCTGCTTAGCCCTGAAAACCAGCTAACTTTGCTTTTCTTTGCACCAGATCCGAGACGAGTGGGGTAACCAGATCTGGATCTGTCCTGGCTGTAACAAGCCAGATGATGGCAGTCCAATGATAGGTTGTGATGACTGCGATGATTGGTATCACTGGTAAGTTCCTCTCATCCATCCTACTCTGCCAGTCCCTGGCAGATTGGGGCTATATTATTAAAAAACCTTTTTTTTTTAATAGTTCGTGACGTTGGGAATATTTAAATAGCTTTACTGTGTCCAATTTAATAATCTGGAAGATATTTTTATCTCCCTTGCTCTGAAATTTGAAAAAGCAGATTTTAAGCTGTGAAGGAGAGTTACTTTTTAATTAATGGGCATTGGTGATAACGGTTGTTTTTGAAACTGCTGGAAAATATTGCTGATTCTGGTAATTTTGTGAGAACTACAGGATTATGGGCACAGTGTATACAGATAGACAGTTCAAATTATGAAGCATTGTATGAACAGTAATATAAATGTCAGCTCTTATAAAAAGGTTGGGGGGAATTAATCACTTTTTAGGCTTTTTTTTTAAAGCTACATAAAATCATAAGGGTTTTTGCAGATGTGTTAAAGAAGCATTTGAAATTATTTTAAATCTAGTCTATTACACCTGAAAGTGCACTCATATTTTCTATTAAATAACACTTTTTATCTGAGTATCCTTTTGATATTTCTCTTTTGTTTCAAGCTAGAGGTTTTAGGTTTCTCTTAGATTGTTACATTCATTAAGATAATGATAATATAATTGCTATATTAATTTGAAGTCCAGATCCATTCTCACACTGGAAAGATGTGTTTTTTGGGGTAAGAACCAGAAGTAATGTTCCTCCACTGAGACGATGTGATATTTTCCTGTCCTTTGCAGGCCTTGCGTTGGGCTCACTGCTGCACCCCCAGAAGAGATGCAATGGTTCTGCTCCAAGTGTGCCAACAAAAGGAAGGATAAAAAACACAAGAAGAGGAAGCACAGGGCACACTGAAGATTTGTCAGGGGACTGAAGTGGTGCGGTCACCGCGGCACCTCCTGGCCCGACGGGGCTGCAGGAGGGACCCACCCTGCCCGTGTCCCGACTGCTGTGTCTCTGCAGTGAATCAGGGGCGAGGAGATGCCCTCGCTCAGGGGCTGTTGGGTTTCACAGACCGTCCGAGCCCAGGGTGTTGGATTTTGGTACATTCTGATGCTGTTTCTTTTCCCCGCCAAGGGGGGTTTGCACAGAGCGCTGTGAAGACTTTGATGGTTCCTGGGACTGCTCCCGCTCCTGTGGCTCAGCAGCAACACGGATGAATGTTGTAAATACAGATACCTGTCCTATTCTTTCTCGATTTGTTATTAATCCCTCTTGAACCTTTGCAGTAAGGTGCTGAGAGGAGGAGAAAATGTAAATTGCAGTAAGTTGTAAACTGAGACAACCTTCTGGAATGATTTCTGTAGTCTGGATACAGGTCAGCCTCGACTCTTGCTGAGCCAGATAATCATAATGTGGAAATAAAAAGTGGCTGGTAAATATTTTTGTGACGAGAATATATGAAGCTTTTTTCCTTGATTTTTAGTACTAACATAAAATAAACATGTTCAAGCTTTTGTGATATATCTTCTATTTTTTAAAAAAAAAGTTTCTATTGTGTCAATTTTTTTCTTCCGTGTGAATTTCTTTCGGTGGACCTGTAATATATTTTATACTTTGATTTTTGGTTTGTTTTTTTTTTTTTAAAGTCTTTTTGTCAACCTTTTCATTGCTTGTACATTTCATCGGTGTGTAAAAACACAACCCATTAAAAGATTTTCACACGTGTAAATCATGCTATTTATAAAGTAATTTTTTTTTTTAATTATTTTTAGGGCTTGAGGATTTGTTGTCGTTTGCCCAAGAATACAAACCTAGCAGCTACTAAAAGGCCGTGTGACAAACGCCTGTCCTCATGGCTGTGAGGGATTGGTGAGCTCTGCCCCAGCTGTGCATGCACGAGGAGGTGGCCAGCACCGTAATTAGGCCTCGATTCAGATACTTAAACGTGTGGTAACTTCTTAAGAAGTGAGTAATCCTATTGCCTTCAAGGAGCCTGTTCCCACACTTGGTTATACATATGCTTAAATGTCTTCTGAATTGGGAGCTTAGGCCAGGGGGGCTCTGCACTTCTGGTGGCAGCTACAGCGTGTTAATCTGTAGCTGGAATGGATTTTTTTTTTCCCTTTTTCTCCTTTTTTTTTTTTTTTTTTTTTCTTTTCAAAAACAGTGGTTTGTGAGTTTGCCAAAAGGATCGTGTTTAGGTAGAGGAGATGCAGGTGTGTTCCTCTGCTTTGTGTATCCTCTTGGAAAGACCAGTAAACTGAATCCCAGTCACTTTCCCTGTTGAAAATACAAGGGGAGAGTGCAGACAAACTGAAATAAAAGTCAGCATTAGATATTGTAGTGCAATGAGTCTCAGAGCTAAATAAGAATAAATCTTGAAACAAATGTATGCCTTTTGTTTTTTAATCAATTTTAGATTGCATTGGTTAATTTGGGGATATTTCTATTTCAAACCAGTGCAGTGAGAATGTCTGATGTTGGAGAAATATGGCCCTTTAGCCTGTTGTGCAGATATTAAGAGTTATTTTTTAAATGCATCCAAATTGATATTAATGAGAATGAATTAGTCATGTTTTTAAAAGTACCAGTCTAGTTAGGGAAATGAGGCTTTGCTGATAGAACTGTTAAATTGCAAATCAGTGGAGATGTGGATGAAATTGGTTTATTAAAAGTGCACTGTTACCTGCTTTGTTCAATGCCATCTCGTTTATATTCCGTCCCTGTTAATTACCAGTCAAGAAAGTTCTTGGGTTGATTTTTTATTTCATTTCGAATTGTTGGATGTTGCAATCCTGATTCTTGGTTTTTTTCCACGTGTAATGTGCAGACATACAAAATACGCCGTCTTCGGTCATTTCTGGTTGCAATAATAAAGAAATTAGCTTTTGGTAAGTTGTTTATGGATTTCCTCCTCCTCTCCATGAATCAGAACTTCTCACATTTAATCAGCTGAATTACTCAGGATGCCATGGGAGGGCTGAACTTGCCCCTTCCAATTGTTGTTCAGCTCTTTCTCTGCATGCTTGGCCTTGCTGCTGCTGGGTTGGTTTTTTACCCTGGCTTTTATGATTTTATAAATGACCCCTGTGGCAATAAAACCAAAGCATCATTTTCAGGAGGCTTGTGTGGCTGAGGGGATTAGTAACAGGAGAAGGGGCCCTTCACCTCCGGGTCATCAGTTTGAAGCCAGGCTTGGTGCTGAGCCTGCCTCCCTTTCACTTATGCTGGTGTGTATCAGGAATCAGTGGCATAAATGAATAATGATTCCAGAAATGGTTATCTCTGAGCAGCCATGTGTCTTGGACCTTCTCTACTGCCCCTGGCCCCACCCAATGCTGAGCAAGCCCAGCTCCTTCCCCAGACCTCTGTGTTTGCTGCTGTAACTTCACAGGTTGGGTTTCTCCTCTGTGGAAAAGTTAGGGAGCAGTTAGGGCTTCTGCCATGATTCCCTGCTTGATTTTAGGGTTGGGATTTGTATTCATCTGAATCCTTTTATGGTTTGGAGTTTTAGACACCATCATCCATGAGAAGGGGGCACAGTGTGTGGGCTGCAGGTTGGTTTGCTCATTGGCTGTTATGGAAGAACAAACCTCTGAATGGTTTTTCCTGCCGTGAAGTACAGCTTCGTCAAGAGGAGCATCAGTTGGGAGCACTGTCTCTGGAAAACACATCTATCCATGGGTGGTTGGAATAGAACTGGTGTAGAGTTTAAAAAGTAAAAAATTAGTTTTCAGTGAGGAAACAAGTCACCATCTGTTGCAATATAAAGAGTAGGCAGGTACAATTTTCCCTCTTTATGGATGCAACGTGTGTAGTGGATTTAAGCAGGACAGTGAGCATGGGTTGTAAATATTCAAGAAAAGAGCGTAAAAACTATTCCGTGAGAAAAGCCTGTTGAATCCTGCCATTACTCTGGGGCCAGATTTTTATCTGGAGTCAGTTGGGAGTCAGTTGGAGTTGTGTCAGTTTACAGCAGCCCAGGAACTGCCCACTTGCACGGCCGGCATTGGGGCTGGGGAGCAGCTCCTTTTGGAGAGTTTTTTTATCCTATTTATCCTGTAAATCTTCCTCCCGGGCAGCCTGTGCCTGCAGGTTGCTCTGCTGCGTGCTGGCTGTGAAGCAGGTTAGTCATTAGGCAAAATTGAAGCTTGTTAATGAGTTTTGCACCCAGAAAAAAACACAAAGTTGATATCGAGACAGTAAGCACAAAGCTCAGAAATGGAAGAAACTATCTTGACTACTGATTTTTATTGGAGGACATAGATATAAAAGCAGAGCATCCATCCCTGAAGTAATGGGAATGCACTTTTCCCAAGATAATCTTCCTTTGGGGCCGTATGTTGTGCTCAGAGCATCATTTCTCTGCTTGACAAGGTGTTTCTCTTCTGAAGGTGTCCGCAGCTAAGTACAGTGAGTATCTTTATGCTCTGCAACTGATTTGTGATTCCAAATGTCCTGGAAGAGAAAGGGAATAAAAAAAACCCCAAATCGGAGGGTATCAGAGCCTGCTGACTTTGTCTGGGCTTTACAGAGATAAAATATAGTGTATTACTTCACTGTATCACCTAAACCTTCTTTGTTCTCCTTTCAATAGGACGATTAAACAAAGACCTACTAACCAAATTAAAGTATAAAATGAACGCTGAGATATGGAAACCTTGCCAGGAAGAATGTTAATGAATGAAGTTCACTGAAGGCATGCTGGCTAAGTTTTCAATACAAATAGTTTTATGGCCAATCTCTTTAGATCATAGCAGTTTTCTTTAGAAGTTTTAAGTCTCAAAAGTAGATGAGTTTCCTTCACTGGGGAATGAATTAGATAATGCTCTGAATAAACTCCCTCTTCGCCGTCTTGTCAGTCATGCTGCTTAGGAAACTCGCCCTTTCTTCTGGGGACTTTTGGATCAGCTGTAACCTCAAAAGTAGAAAGCTGCTATTAATCCATGTGTGCTGTATGGCAGAGGAGGCTGTAACGGGAGATTTACAGCCAGCAAACAGCTCGTACCTGGCTCTTGTGAGCAGAAACCATTAATCGTGAGCTGTGGCAGCTGAGCCAAGGGTGCTTTCCCCCAGAGGTGCTGCTTCAGCCTTTTCAGGGTTTGCACTGGGTGAAGGAGGGGGTCACACTTTTTATTTAGCAGAGCTAAAAAAAGCTACCTGTGGTGGTAGGACAAAACAAAAAGAGGGTTTATTCAGAAAAGGTGCAAGGAAAAGGGTTTTTGTCGTGAGGATGGTGAAACACAAGAACAGGTTGCCCACAGAAGCTGCGAATGCCCCATCCCCTGGAAACTTTCAAGTTCAGATTGGATGGGACTTGGAGCAACCTGGTCTAGTGGAAGGTGTTCCTGCCCATGGCAGGGGGGTTGAATTGGGATGATCCTTAAGGTCCTCTCCAAGCCAAACCATCCTAGGATTTTGTGATTCTAAGCTTATGGGGTGACCCTTTGCACCAGGACTTTAAATCCTGTGATGCTCCTCACAGGGAGAGAGGAGGAGAGCTGAGAGCTACCGGACCATCTGATCCCCCTTGGCAGTCGCCCCTTAAATTTTCCTTCTAGTCCTTGTCTGCTCTGGAGGCCAGATTGCCTGTGCCAAAGCCAATACAACTCAGCAGCTGCTGGGTGCCTTGAGTAGGTGGGGACTTCTATTCCAGCATGGTGACACTGAACATGTGCTGACAGTTGAGATTTGGTGCGATACCAGTTAGAAATAGATCATCTTTAAAACCCCTTCTAACCCAAACCATTCTGTTGTTCAGTGATTGCTGCCTCAAGCTTTGACCAAGAAGGCAATTTTTCTTCAGCAAACAAAACATCAAATAAACCCAGAATAGATGAAAGATTTTCCATGCAATTTGTAAAACATGAGAAAGTCATTTCATATGAGCACAACTCCCTGTTATATTTTCAGTGTGAACGTTCCTGTAATGACTTCAAAACAGCTTTACAAAGCCAAACAGAAAATAATTTGATGATTTTATTGCCTAAACAGCGGATGAAGGAGAAAGAGACTTGGAACACATTTACAAAAATTTAGGTTTTATCACCTGTCATGAGCAGGAATTTGGTTTACAAATTCCAAAGTCTTGCCTGTCAATTCCTCCCTAAGCCAGCATCTCACTGTGCCTGTCATTTGCTTACTGTGGGACTAATGACAAGTGTGATGGCGTGTCACCAGCCTGATATCTGGTGTCACCTGCAGCCTCCATTGCCACTGCTGCTTGACTGTGTGCAGGTGACCTTCAGTCTTCTTCCTTCAAGCTGGTCCCTCCCCAGGTGTGGGACTTGACACTGCTTGCTGTGGATTTTTTTTCATTTGGCATCCAGATTTGGAAAACAAAATAGAATTTTAATTTTCGTTTTACATTAATTAGGAAGTAGGTACAGGGGATAGTGTGCAGTTGTTTCTTTTTGAGTTGACATTTACAGCAGTTTTTGGTAAGTGCTGTAAGAATTGTCCTTTTAGGGATACACATCTGCTTGTGGGTTTTTCTTGTCTACGTGGTCAGCATTGCGTGGATTCAAAGGGAAAAACTTGGTGCTGTTACCAAGAAAGCTGAGCACAATTGTCAGTTCTGCTGTGGTGTGTTTAGGCACAGGATCAAAGTGTGTCCCACTTTCCACCTGCAGGAGGAGGATAACATTTCCTGCTCTGTGAAGCCCAGTCCTTTAACCACAGGTTAAATAACCAGAGCACCCTTCACAAGGGCTGGGTAAAACTACAGAGCCATTGGGAGCTCCCCCAGTGACAGATCTGTCCTTGAACCTGCTCCTCAACTGAAAATGTGTTTTCATTGAGGTTGGGAGCTGGAAACCCTCTATGACCCTCCAGAACCAGAGAGATTCTTTGGCTTTGCAGTCTTTACTTGACCCTCTTCCAATAGCTTTTCCAACATGAAACCAACTCTCCACTGATTTCAAACCTTGTTGTGAAAGGAGCCAGGCTGAGCTCACATTAAGACTTTATTTTCCTACCGGCTCTTCTTTGCTTCCAGGGATATCTGGTGGGGTTTATCTGAGAAACAGCTTCTTGCCTAAAATTACTTCAGGGACATCAAAAACGCCTCTCATAATTTGTACAATAGCTGCCTTCTCTGGGCTTTGTGGGCTGTGAAATGTCTGCGTTGGTGCTTGGAGCTGGTGTGTATTAAGATGCTGCGGATGAAGCGATGCTGTTGTTCTCTATATTTTCTGCAAAGACAGATGCTCAGTCAAGCCCAAAATCCAGGCCTTTGCCTCGGTATCTAATAACCCAGCCCAACCATTGGCTCTCAGTGCCACCTACTCTCTAAAAGGCTGGATTTGCAGTGACACGGCTCAGGAGGAAGCACATCCCTCCAGCCCTCGCTGTTATCTCTGGCTAAATGCTGCATTTTTTGTTTTCAGAATTGCTGGCCAAAAATAAAAAACAGTTTCCCAAAGCAGGGATGTTCATCAGTTTCATGCTAAGGATTCCACTGAAGGAGTCGTAGCTCTCTAACACATGAGATGATGTTTAGGGAATGTCACCATGACCTGTGCAAAGTCTTGGTCTCAACCAGCGAGGGAGTCACATGAAAATGCTTTTATTTGGGGGCAGTTTGCAATGAAGAAATTTCTTCCAAAGTCATTAAACCTGAACTTCAGGTGCCACATGCCTGTCCTATCTGGGATGGTTTTTAAATCTACCTGGAGGTCTCACAAAAAACAGGGCAAAGCTCAAGCAGCCATTGCTGTGCACCCATTTAACCTTTATTAATACTTCATTTTCTTATGCTAATCAGATCACAAGGATCTATTTTGCAAAACCCTTGTGTTCCTTGGGAAAAAAACATCTGTCTCTCAAGCCCTTTAGAAGCAGATCCTGCTTCATTTGATTCTCTGTGTCCATAGTTTCTCTGGTCTGCAAATTTTGGCTACAAAAACACCTCTGGGGGGCCCATAGGGATGGGCTGGTTTTGCCCTGTGCACCCACGTCACAGTGATCCCAATTCAGATGTGTTTAAGATGATTTATCTATTTGGAAAATTGTTTTTCTATTGGAAAATTGTTTATCTATTTGGAAAATTGTAGCATCACAGAATCATAGAATGGTTTGGGTTGGAAGAATCTTAAAAATCATCTCGTTCCAGCCCCCCTGCCATGGGTAGGGATGCCTTCCACTACCCCAGGTTGCTGCAAGCTTTATCCATCCTGGCCTTGGACATTTCCAGGGATAAGGCAGCCACAGCTTCTCTTGGCAATCTGTGCCAGGGCCTCAGCACCCTCACAGTCAAGAATTCTCTTCCTAATAACTGATCCAAATCTCTCCTCTTTTAGTTTAAAGCTATTCCCCTATGTCTTATCACTGTCTGTGTGTACATTTGTCTCTAATTATTAATCAACATGGTGTATTTTTTCATTCTTTTGAGGAGTTTGGATGACAAAAGGCAAGAGCATAGGATGAAATGTTTTGAGGTACTGAGAAAACCCAGAATAGATGTATTTATCCAGCTTAAGAGTTTGATTCCACCCTCACCCCTCATTGCCTCCATTTCAGGCTTTGGTGTTCATCATTTGCCAAGTGCAGGGCCAGATCTTCCTGGCCAGGATCTTTGGAAAACTGAATTCTTTAGCATAAAAACAGGAGCAGTTTGCAACTTCTCGCGAGCACCTCCCAGGGCAGATCTGCTGTTGCCAACGCCGGCGAGGCCCAAGGTGGCTTTTGGCAGGTATCAAATCCTCCTCTCAAGCCAAGAAGTTCCCACTACTAGAGAGCAACACTATGGTCTACTTAAGTTTTGTAAGCCCTTAATGAGTCACTCGATATCAGCCGGATCAGTTCGCTTACATGGAAAGGGCTCCTATTTCTCCTGGTGGCGTTGGCTCCGGTGTGTGGAGCCGGGGAGCGCGGAGCTCCAGTGACTGATCCTTCCTACACCTGCTTGCACAAGGATACGGCGCAGCGATGGACTCATCTCGGATTCCTGCTGGAGGTGGTGACAGAGCTCCACCTTAATGAGTTCATCGCCCTGCCAGCATTCTTCCCACACCCAGGTGCCCATGTTGGCAAAGCTGCGCTCCACCAGCTCGCTGGAAAGCGTTCCCTGGGATTTTAACAGGGTGCAGATCTTGGGATGCCTGCCTGGCTCCTAGTTGGTCTTTGTTGGTGGTCTGGTTGTGTTTGTAAGCAGAACCAAGCGTGCTGGTTTGGTGTCAGGGAAGGAGGGTGCTGGGGAGACACGGGGGGGGACCAGATTAATTTCCAGAGCTCCCACCAGGCCAAGTTTTGTACAAGTCACTGAGTGTGCAGGTGGGTGGAGGGAGGAGCCAGTGCTTTAGCGCGTGCCCGAGGCTCTGGTGAGTGTTAAACCCGCTCTGTTTACCAAAGCCATGCTTAAATGGCTGCAGAGCTGCATCACGTCTTTGTTTTTCTTCTCGCTGCTGGATGGCATGCACTGGTCACAGAGTTAACGCTTGCCAAATCACATTGCTCAGGCCTCTGGTATGAATCCAGCCTCAGATGCACACGTTGCAAAATAGTTTCTGAGCTGAGTGCGCTCTTGGTATTGCCTCCCCCAAGGTACTCCAAAATTCTGCAAGTAATCTAGCTGTTTACATCCATTTTGAGTTATCCTTATCTCAATCAGAAGTGTCCTGCTGCTTGCAATGGGTCCCTCACTTTTACTTTTCTGACACCACGTTTCCCCTCTGTGCAAGACAAGTGCCTGCTAGCATTTTCTGGAGGTCTGTCTTCCAGACTTTATAACCTGTAAGAGGGTAGGTTTAGATTGGATGTTAGGATATTGTTCTTGACTGTGAGGCTGGTGAGGCCACCTTGGATGGGGTTTGGAGCAGCCTGGGATAGTGGAAGGTGTCCCTGGCAGGAAAGTTGGAGCAATATGATCTTACAAGTCCCTTCCAACCCAAACCATTTGATGCTTTTATGACCTCCTGAGATATCCACTCCAATTTCCTATCTTGGTGCAGCACATCACACCTTGCCATTCCCATCCACGCGTTTGGGATGGGTGTCAGCTGGCTGTCCCCAGTGATTGCTGGGAGAAGGTAATAAAACCAGTTAACTATTCAGCGTTGTTGTTAGTTTAATGGCTCAAGGACTCAAAAGCTGTGGCAGTTCCCATCAGATGTGCTTGGAGAAATCCCGGGGCCGGGCGAGCGTCACTCACTTTCCGTGAACAAGGACTGATTTGTTTTCTGCTGGCGTTACGAGCAGCGAAACCAAAGCAGGGCGGTGACGTGATTTGTGCCAGGTCACAGAGCACGTCGGGGGCACAGCCAGGATGGGAACAGGCACCTCTGAGCTCCCATCGACGCCAGGCTGGTGCCAGAGCTGTCTGAGGCCCAGGGAGTCAGAGTCTGCAGAGGGGTCACTTGATGGTACAAGAAGGGGAACACTCTTCTGCTTTCTAAGCTTGAGGTCCCCTCTAACAGCTAATCCTTGATTTAATAGTGGCATTTGTTGCAGAATATACCTTTGAGCCTCTTTCATCCTTGTGTACCTGTCCAGGTACTTATCTAGGCACCTTTGTATGACCCTGTCACCGGGGGCACGAGTTTATGTTGAGTTTTTATCCCAAAAGTGGGGCTCAGCTGCCAAAATTTCCCTGTAACAGACACGCAGAAGTCTGGATCCCTCTGCAAGGTCCTTCCAAACCAAAGGCACGGGGAGATGTCTGTGCATGGGCTCCCCCCGAGGCTGCCTGGCACATCTCTAACCACAGCTGGGATATGGTGCAAGGAGAGCTCAGCAAAGCCCTTGCAAGAATTGGGCAGGAAGTGATGATCTGGGGTAAAATCAGGTTTCTCTGTTCCTGAACCAAAAGGTGCACTTCTCCACAGACCCCAGTTGCTTTTACACAGTGTTTACACAGACAGGACTGTGGTCTGGGGAGCAAACTGGAAGTGAGAGTTGCCCAAACGATTGCAATAAACTCTATCAGCCAACAGATATCTGAGAAAGGCACTTCCATTTCTGTGGTCCTGGGTCAGGATGTGTTTCTGTGTCCACACTTGCCTTTTCTTTGGGTTATTGTAACCCATCTCTGAGTTCAAATGGTTTAGCTGCCTTCGCGGAGTAATTTTCCACACCCAGCTCCTTTGGATTTCTTTTTTTAAGACTCACCTTAACTCTAAATTTATTTCAGTTTGTTTTTGTTCGTATGGTAATCATAACATTCTTTTGATACATTTTTTTGTCAGCCTTGATTTACTGAGATTTGCTTGCAACCTTCGTTCCAGTTTACCATTTTTTGTGCGTGGGGATATTTTAAATGAATATAATTATATTTAATAACATATGCAGGTACTAAAGCATCTTTTGATTTGAGTCCTAACTTTCGTTATTACCCCCCACACACATACACACCTTTTTAGATATTCTCTGTTTAACCTATGCCTAGAGATTAATTAAAGTGTCATTAAAATGCCTTTAGTACTTTTTGTGTCCTACATGCCTGGAAACACTTTTTTCCCACAGTCTGAATTGTTGTGCTTGTACCAGCAATAGCTGGCATGTGGCTTGTTTTGTAGATCACCACGAGATATAACGAACACTCCTAATTAGAAGAAAACACGTTCATTTTTTGGATGCCTGTTCAAAGTTGTCTCAGGAAGATCCACTAACTTTTCATTTACATCTCTCCATCGCTCTGGGCTGGCTCTGAACACAATGAGTCCCACATTGCACTTTGTTGTGAAATGCAAATTTAGTATCTTCCCAATGAGTTATGGGGCAGAGTTTTTGCCCCATCCATCAATTTCCAAGTGAGTGTTTAAATGCTTTGGGTGCAAAATTTCCATCCTCTTTCAATATTTCTGCTCAAGGAGAACCAGAGCTGGAAATTAATCTGGATTTAGAATGGGTTTGGCTTGGCCCCGATTCTGCGTGGGAGAGAAGTGCATGAAGCAGGAGTAGAAATTATCAGCTCCTGGTCTCTCCCTGGGCAAGGAGCAGGGCTAGTCCAGGTATTTTTGGGGCACTACACACTCAGTTGTTTCCTTCTCCAGCCCTTCGCATCTCCTTAAAAGTTTTTAAGACCCCTGAGAAATAAATACCCATGTGAGCAGCAGGGATAGAAAAACAAAACCCAAACTGCACAACCCCCTCAAGGACCCATCCCACTGTTAAGTGAAAAGCAGGACACTGAGCTCCTCATTCCCAGTTCCTAGGGAGCTAAAACATGATTGGGCTGGGCATCAAAGCTCTTGTGCAAAATCAGTACCAGCTTGGGGGTGCCACAGCTGCTTTCTGCTTCCACCTCATCACAACAGGAGCTGAGAATCACAGCACCCCACAGGTTTTCAGCCACGGATTCAAGCTTGAAGCCTTCCTCATCCCCTTCCTCAGCAAGACACACCAGGAAGGAACCAACCCAAGGGTCGTGGGTGTTTTTAGCATTCCCTCTGTGCAGCTTCTGCAGCCTCCTCTTTCAAAAGGCACAAGAAGGAGGAAACAAAACATGAGACAAGAAGAAAAAAACAAACAAACGCAGAGCAAATTACTGACTTCTCAGGGAAGATGGTGCTGAAGACACTGTAATTATAATCCTTTTCAACAGCTGAGAGGAGTTGGGGTGTTCCATGGCCCAACTTCCAAACCTGGACAGGTTTTGCAGCTGTAGGTTTTGGAAGCTTGGCTGAGCAGCTCTCCCCCTGCTGGTACTCTGTCACTGTCCTTGGCAGGTTGGAGCATCCCTGGGGACACCTTTGGGACAGCACTGGGGAGCATCGTGGGCAGACCCCGTGGCCCCTCTTGTCCCATGAGTCAGGGCCACCCCATCACCCCTCAATAACAATTCTCTCTTTTGCAAGAGGGCTGGCAGTGACCCACCTTGCAATTAGCAGGTGGTTTGGGGAGAAGTGCTAATAAGCACCCTGGGAGGGAGGCAGGTGCTGCCTTGACTCAGAGTCCTCCTGAGGTGGGGGAGAAGGATGCTGGGGCTCTGCTCGATGGGATTTTGTGACACAGCCTTGCTTACCCTCCATTTCCAAAGATTCTTGAGGCAGCCCATCCTTGATGAGCCTCAGAGAACAAGTCTCTCGCTACTGGTCTTAGACAAGTGCCATCCAGTGCCACCCTCTCCTTGTAAATATTTAGCTGTTGTGCTTCCATAAATACCTTATTACCAACATCTTTTTCATTCTCTGCTTTTCTGGTGGGCACCACTTTGCCCGAATGTTGCAAAAGCCATAGCAGGCCACTGTCAGTTGAGAAAAAAAGGATCACCACCCCAAAAAAAATCCCAGGTTTTCACTCCTGTAGCCTTTAACCCCTTCACAGGTCAGTACCATGGATTAGAATTTGTGCTACAGTAGCTCCAATCAGGACCTGAGGTATTATTTATCGCATTTAGTACCTGCCATCAGTCATGAAAACTTAACAAAGACCCTATTTGGTTTATCTATAGGCAGCTAAACAAACGTATCTTGCTCTCCTGTTATCTTCTTGTTAACAAAACACTATCAGGATGTTCTAAACATCAGCATTTACTGTGCAAGAGCCCTTTATCTGGCATGATATATAGAGAGCCCATCAATTAGTGCAGGGGGCTTGGAAATACCTGCCACGCTTCGTTCAAAAGTCCCAGCACCATCCCAGGGCTGCATCACAAGTAAATATCCCTGGCCTCAAGCACCCTGAGATGAGAAAGCTCATTATAAGCAGAAATCATGATAAATAATTTTTTTCCACCCTTTTTTTTAATATCAATCTATGCATGCTGGAGACTTTCCATGGAAGGAGTGATGCAAGAGCAGCCGAGGCACTGGATGGTGCAGGGGATGGGGGAAAGGCTTTTATTCAGAAAATCCAGATTATTCATTTTAGCCAGATGTGATTTGGGAATGCAGTTAACAGTGCCATGAGACAGAACATCCTCCTGACAGCAGAACCTTGTCTGCAGGATCAGTCCCTCTCAGATCACCCAGTGTCACACCAGTGGGACAATTCCCATTCTGGCTCCCCATCAGCTCAAAAGTGGATGTGACAGCCTTGGACACCAATCCCCATGGATCCAGGGCAGCTGCTTTTGTCAAACACCTCTGCTAAATCAGCACCTGAGCAGAGGAGCCACTGCATGCCACAAACTGCCCTCCTGTGTGTCAGTGGACTGAGGGTGTCTCACCCCCTGCTTCAGTGGTTGTATCACAGTGGGAAAGTGATTCTCCAGATAAATGTCAGATTGGGAGGCTTAACCCCAACTCCTGTTTGTCTCTGACTACTTGAATGTCTTGCAAAACAGAAACTTTGTAAACAGGCACACGGGCTGGTTTGGAAACCACTGTGGCTGCCTCCAAGTGATGGTTACTCACAGGAGGTGTTTTCCTGTAGATTGATCTCTAAGCACAGGACTTCGTGCACTTGCAGAGGTTGGGCTCTTGTGGACTTTCCCAGTCATTTCAATGTCTCCACGTATCCAAGAGAGTAAACTGAATGTCTAAAAGCTGTCATTTTTTTTTTTTTCTAATTTCCAAACTGAAAATAAAGGGAGGAGCAGTGGAGTAGCCAAGGGCTGGGCTCTGAAGAGGCGGCATCAGGCATTTAAATGAAATAGGTGTTAAAACCAGAGAAGCCAGTGATGGGAGTCAGGGAGGGCAGATGGGATCAGGGCTTTGGGGCAGGCCAGTGCAATTAGGAGTGTGTTTGCACCAAGCTGAGCAGGACACTGTAGGAGGGAGGCCAGAGAGGTGCAGCAATACACAGAGATACGAGCCTGGAGCAGAGCTGGAGCTGTCTGGACTGGGAAGAGTAGGAGGCACCGTAGAAATTTCCTGGGATCTTATCACCGTGGGCCATCTTCTCCTCCTCTTTCACATCCGCAGCAGCTCTGGTGCCGCAGGACTGTCCGAGCACTGGGGCTGCCAGACCCGTCCCAGCAGGGTGGGGGGCTGTGGACACACAGGCTCCAGAGATCTGTAACATTGCTGAGGTTGACTCCAGGGCTAAATCCGTGAATCCACCGAGAGGCATTTGTGCCTCTCTCCGTGCTGCTCCCGGTGGGAAAGGGCCGCTCGCTAAAAGCCGTCCCAAAGCGTCGCATCGCATTCGGTCTCCAGAGGAGAAGGATGGGGCTGAAATAAAATCCTGCAGCGTGGCCCCATATGGGCAAAGCCTCACTGGTGGGGAGGGAGCACCTCAGGTTAGCAGGGGCCCTTCCCAGCAGCACTTTAACCCTCTGTCCTCATAGAGCCAGAGCTGGCTTTTAACACCCTTGGACCAGCTCCACAAGACAGACCCCTCCAAGTTATGCCCAGAGCCAGGGAGCCCAGGTAAGGAGCCAGGTAGAAATTAAATTAAAAGGGGTGTTCGTTGCTGATGGTTATTCAGTTTTAGGAGGTGCAGGGCAAAGCTCTGTGTGGGTTTTACATTCAGATATTCACCTCACACCGCTCTCATATCATTGCTGTCGGCTGTTTTTTCGTCCAACTGCTATTAAAGTTGCTGTTTGATAGGAGAACAAAAGACAAATAGGAATCATTGGTTCAAAACCTCACCATCTAAGCATGATCTTTCTAGACCAGGAACTCTAAGCCCCTGATCTGTGCGATATATAGTTTGGGTACAATAATATCTGCTACAGTTATTATTACCTATATTACAAAGATCTCCAAAAAAAAATAAAAAAAATAAAAAAAGAGAGAGATATTGTACACGTGCTGGCTAGTTTCTCTGTTAGGGGGAGGGAAAAAAAAATAAAAAAAAAAAAGAATAAAAGTTTAATAAACGTGTGCTGTGTTGTGGATGACTTTGTGGCGACCTTTGTTGCAAATGGCCTATGCATGCGGAATAATGGTCTCCGTGCAGAGAGGGAAATGGCTTAGTGCTATCATCGTTGCCTCGGTAACCATCAGAGTCTCCATCTAGCAGAGAGAAATGAGTTATGAAAAGGCTTGAGTGAAGAAGGGATTAACACATGATCCCAGGGACAGCATGTCAATCAAAATCAGCGGAGAAATTACACTGCTCTATTTGAGAATGTCTCCGGAAACGCAGCCTCGGTGGGTGTATGTATGTGGATGTATGCAGGCGTGATGGAGAGACCTATGGCTCTCAGCCTGCCATGGAATATATATATTTTTATATGTGTATGTATGTATAAAACACAAGATATCTGAGATCCCTGGTGTGCACATGCACACACATTGCCTGTACATTCACATACAAATATGTAGGGTCACCTATAGGGATACACCTTTGTGATGCCCACACTTGCTGGGCTCCATGCTGCCCCGAGCAGCCAAGTCAGTGAAACCCACACCAATTTAAAAATATTTTTTAAAATAATCCAAAATGCATATTTGATGCTGCAATTCACTCATCCTCTCTCCTGTCCTCTCGGGGCTTCATTGAAATGTCTGTCATGACATTCCTCATTCCTGTAGGGCAGCCCAGGGTCTGAACCCCCTGAAGTCCCTCTTGCACCTCCAAAAGGGAGAGCAGAGAGAAAAGAATGAACCTATAACAAGTTCAAAATGCAAAACCCAGGGCAACATGGAGACTCCAGTGTTGTGCTGAGACCCTCGGTGGCTTCACCTGAATTTCTTCCGCCAGCACTGCACTCCTGAGCTCTGCAACTTGTAGGTCAAGGGCATGGGAACTAAACCCACGATTAACTCCCTCTTGGTTTTAGCTACTGCAAACTCTGCGGTGGCTGCGAGCGCTGGCGCTGCTCAGCCGTGTGTGGCTGTGCACACATTTCCTATGGCGATTGTTTGCCTTGATTCAGCTGACGAGCTTTACATTACCTGGGACCAGAGTGAGTTTTCTGCTAATGTCGGGAGCAAAATGGGATTGCCGGGAAGGGAGGGCTTGTGTGGCCTCGGAGCTGAGGAGTGTGGCTGGAAAAGGCCTGGAGTATTTGTTCTGTTCATTGGCCACTTCAGTAATAGAAAAGTTTTTCTTCCAGGAAATTCTCTCTCTCTCTTTCTCTCTCTCTCTCACTTTACTCCCCCTTAAATAAAAAATAAATCATGTAAAATTAGGATCTTGGAGCCACCGAGGGGAGAAGCTCCGGTCGATTTTCTTAATTTCAGTCGGAAAGTGACACACTAATTAAAACGCCTCATCATCCCCCTCCAACTTCTTTTTATTATTATTACAGATTACCTTATATTTCCCAATTAAAAAAAATCAGTTTCGCTGCCCCCAGGATGAAACTAAACTAAAATAAGGACCCACGAATTTTTTTCCCCCAACGTTGCCCATCGCTTTCCGCCATCAGATTCATTGTGATGTATTAGATGCAATAAATTATCCCATGTAACAAAACATTGGGAGCTGAAAGGGTGATAATCTGGAAAGCAGAGATAAGGATTCATTATTCCGAATCATTATGAATCCAACGTTGCCTCTGACTTCTTTCTTAATCAGCTCCTCTGATCCTGGATATGTGAGCAGCACAGATAAGGAAAGAGTCATTTATAATTCTGTACCTCGTCTAATATTTTAAAAAAAAAGTCAGAGGCAAGAAAACGCTATAAAACACAAGCAAGAGGCGGGCTCCGAATGAAATATCACTTCGATGTTGTTAGAGCCGCAGTAAGATTTAATTAAAATTCTCCTCTTCCACGTGCTTTATATATTTTTATAAATATATTTTGCACCTTGGTTGTAAGGGATAGGAATTTACATTTGCGGCTATTTGCTGGGGTCTGGCTTTGACTTTATTCCCGAGTCCCCGATTCGGGTGAAAGGAAGATGCGGACGAAGAGGGAAAGACGGTGGGAGGGGGGGCAATAATTTTAAATTCCGAGGGTCCCCCCCAGCCCCGCTCTCCCTCCCTGGCTCTCCCACAAAGTCATTAGGTCGATCCTACCAATGTAGGCGGCCGCGTTTAATGGAAATCGTTTTAAAGCGAATATACTCTGCGCACACAAAGCGCAGGATCAATGCCAAAGCGCCTGATTTGGGGAGATCAAGACGCACGGTGCTTTCTTCCCCTCCTTGGAAACGCAGATTGCAACGGTGATATTAAAAAAAATAACCTCTCCGAGACCGTGTTTTCAGAGCCGGGGAAGGGGGAATTATTGATTATTGGCAACTTTTCCCTCGGGTGGGGGCAGAGAGGGTGGATTTTCTCTCCAGAGCAGACGAGGCAGTTTAATTATAGCAAATAAAACATCTCCAGCCTCCTCTCTGCAGCCGGCAGAGCGGTTATCCCGAACAATAACGTATGGATTTTATTTATGGAGGGTTCGGCTGCAAATCTTGGTTCAGGCGGAGCCGAAATCGATTGTGTGTGTGTGTGTAGGTATTTATTTCGGTGTGCACCCGTCCAAACGTGTGCCAGGAGGAGAGCAAGAGGTGGGATCAGCCACATGCCGTGAGAGAATCACAGGCTCCTCTAGCAAGTTGGAAAGCACAAGAAAAATTATAATATTAAGATATATAATATATATATATAATATATATATATATATATATATATACGCACTCATATATATATACACATGGAAAAATACATATGTGGGGGCTTATTTTTTCCCAGTATTTCTTTATTTAAATGACCTCCGGGTGTCTGACTCTTGCTTTGAACGCATATTCGGACTTCAACTGCAGGCATCGAGGCAGGTCTGTGATATTTATGATAAACCCCGGGTGCCATTTAAAGCCTCATTAGTTATGTTTAACCTTTGAATCACCGGCCATCGTGGCTGGAAATGAACTTTGCGGTGCGGGGTGGATGCGGGAGGGGGGGATGAGTGCGGATGCGCCTGCGCCTGTGCCCAAATTCCCTCTCTCCCCTCCCGCCCCCAGCAAGCCCCAGCCGGAGGAACACAGACAATAGTGCGGGGTCTCCATCTCCGCCGTCTTTCCGAGCGGTTTTTGCAGGAGAATCCTTGATTTTTCGTTTCTTCACCCAGCCCCCCCGCTCCCCCCACTTCCACCATGTGCTCAGACAGCCCAGATCCAGCTGCCTCCCCACGCGTTTTATTTTTTGTCTTTTTTTTTCTGGGCGGTTTTGGAGGGATTCGGCAGCATCTTCCAGGTTGGTCTCGACTCCCTCCCGCAGCACTGTTTTGGGGAGCAGGAGATTTCGCAGGGATTTTCCCAGCCCTATGATGAGGAACACACCCCCCGAGTGATTTCAGCCGTATTCTCTATTTTTAAGAAGTGAGAGAGAGAGAGAGAAAGAGAGAGAGAGAATTTCCTGGAAGAAAAACTTTTCTATTACTGAAGTGGCCAATGAACAGAACAAATACTCCAGGCCTTTTCCAGCCACACTCCTCAGCTCCGAGGCCACACAAGCCCTCCCTTCCCGGCAATCCCATTTTGCTCCCGACATTAGCAGAAAACTCACTCTGGTCCCAGGTAATGTAAAGCTCGTCAGCTGAATCAAGGCAAACAATCGCCATAGGAAATGTGTGCACAGCCACACACGGCTGAGCAGCGCCAGCGCTCGCAGCCACCGCAGAGTTTGCAGTAGCTAAAACCAAGAGGGAGTTAATCGTGGGTTTAGTTCCCATGCCCTTGACCTACAAGTTGCAGAGCTCAGGAGTGCAGTGCTGGCGGAAGAAATTCAGGTGAAGCCACCGAGGGTCTCAGCACAACACTGGAGTCTCCATGTTGCCCTGGGTTTTGCATTTTGAACTTGTTATAGGTTCATTCTTTTCTCTCTGCTCTCCCTTTTGGAGGTGCAAGAGGGACTTCAGGGGGTTCAGACCCTGGGCTGCCCTACAGGAATGAGGAATGTCATGACAGACATTTCAATGAAGCCCCGAGAGGACAGGAGAGAGGATGAGTGAATTGCAGCATCAAATATGCATTTTGGATTATTTTAAAAAATATTTTTAAATTGGTGTGGGTTTCACTGACTTGGCTGCTCGGGGCAGCATGGAGCCCAGCAAGTGTGGGCATCACAAAGGTGTATCCCTATAGGTGACCCTACATATTTGTATGTGAATGTACAGGCAATGTGTGTGCATGTGCACACCAGGGATCTCAGATATCTTGTGTTTTATACATACATACACATATAAAAATATATATATTCCATGGCAGGCTGAGAGCCATAGGTCTCTCCATCACGCCTGCATACATCCACATACATACACCCACCGAGGCTGCGTTTCCGGAGACATTCTCAAATAGAGCAGTGTAATTTCTCCGCTGATTTTGATTGACATGCTGTCCCTGGGATCATGTGTTAATCCCTTCTTCACTCAAGCCTTTTCATAACTCATTTCTCTCTGCTAGATGGAGACTCTGATGGTTACCGAGGCAACGATGATAGCACTAAGCCATTTCCCTCTCTGCACGGAGACCATTATTCCGCATGCATAGGCCATTTGCAACAAAGGTCGCCACAAAGTCATCACACACAGCACACGTTTATAAACTTTTATTCTTTTTTTTTTTATTTTTTTTTCCTCCTAACAGAGAAACTAGTGACGTCTATCTCTCTTTTTTATTTTTTTTATTTTTTTGGAGATCTTTGTAATATAGGTAATAATAACTGTAGCAGATATTATTGTACCCAAACTATATATCGCACAGATCAGGGGCTTAGAGTTCCTGGTCTAGAAAGATCATGCTTAGATGGTGAGGTTTTGAACCAATGATTCCTATTTGTCTTTTGTTCTCCTATCAAACAGCAACTTTAATAGCAGTTGGACGAAAAAACAGCCGACAGCAATGATATGAGAGCGGTGTGAGGTGAATATCTGAATGTAAAACCCACACAGAGCTTTGCCCTGCACCTCCTAAAACTGAATAACCATCAGCAACGAACACCCCTTTTAATTTAATTTCTACCTGGCTCCTTACCTGGGCTCCCTGGCTCTGGGCATAACTTGGAGGGGTCTGTCTTGTGGAGCTGGTCCAAGGGTGTTAAAAGCCAGCTCTGGCTCTATGAGGACAGAGGGTTAAAGTGCTGCTGGGAAGGGCCCCTGCTAACCTGAGGTGCTCCCTCCCCACCAGTGAGGCTTTGCCCATATGGGGCCACGCTGCAGGATTTTATTTCAGCCCCATCCTTCTCCTCTGGAGACCGAATGCGATGCGACGCTTTGGGACGGCTTTTAGCGAGCGGCCCTTTCCCACCGGGAGCAGCACGGAGAGAGGCACAAATGCCTCTCGGTGGATTCACGGATTTAGCCCTGGAGTCAACCTCAGCAATGTTACAGATCTCTGGAGCCTGTGTGTCCACAGCCCCCCACCCTGCTGGGACGGGTCTGGCAGCCCCAGTGCTCGGACAGTCCTGCGGCACCAGAGCTGCTGCGGATGTGAAAGAGGAGGAGAAGATGGCCCACGGTGATAAGATCCCAGGAAATTTCTACGGTGCCTCCTACTCTTCCCAGTCCAGACAGCTCCAGCTCTGCTCCAGGCTCGTATCTCTGTGTATTGCTGCACCTCTCTGGCCTCCCTCCTACAGTGTCCTGCTCAGCTTGGTGCAAACACACTCCTAATTGCACTGGCCTGCCCCAAAGCCCTGATCCCATCTGCCCTCCCTGACTCCCATCACTGGCTTCTCTGGTTTTAACACCTATTTCATTTAAATGCCTGATGCCGCCTCTTCAGAGCCCAGCCCTTGGCTACTCCACTGCTCCTCCCTTTATTTTCAGTTTGGAAATTAGAAAAAAAAAAAATGACAGCTTTTAGACATTCAGTTTACTCTCTTGGATACGTGGAGACATTGAAATGACTGGGAAAGTCCACAAGAGCCCAACCTCTGCAAGTGCACGAAGTCCTGTGCTTAGAGATCAATCTACAGGAAAACACCTCCTGTGAGTAACCATCACTTGGAGGCAGCCACAGTGGTTTCCAAACCAGCCCGTGTGCCTGTTTACAAAGTTTCTGTTTTGCAAGACATTCAAGTAGTCAGAGACAAACAGGAGTTGGGGTTAAGCCTCCCAATCTGACATTTATCTGGAGAATCACTTTCCCACTGTGATACAACCACTGAAGCAGGGGGTGAGACACCCTCAGTCCACTGACACACAGGAGGGCAGTTTGTGGCATGCAGTGGCTCCTCTGCTCAGGTGCTGATTTAGCAGAGGTGTTTGACAAAAGCAGCTGCCCTGGATCCATGGGGATTGGTGTCCAAGGCTGTCACATCCACTTTTGAGCTGATGGGGAGCCAGAATGGGAATTGTCCCACTGGTGTGACACTGGGTGATCTGAGAGGGACTGATCCTGCAGACAAGGTTCTGCTGTCAGGAGGATGTTCTGTCTCATGGCACTGTTAACTGCATTCCCAAATCACATCTGGCTAAAATGAATAATCTGGATTTTCTGAATAAAAGCCTTTCCCCCATCCCCTGCACCATCCAGTGCCTCGGCTGCTCTTGCATCACTCCTTCCATGGAAAGTCTCCAGCATGCATAGATTGATATTAAAAAAAAGGGTGGAAAAAAATTATTTATCATGATTTCTGCTTATAATGAGCTTTCTCATCTCAGGGTGCTTGAGGCCAGGGATATTTACTTGTGATGCAGCCCTGGGATGGTGCTGGGACTTTTGAACGAAGCGTGGCAGGTATTTCCAAGCCCCCTGCACTAATTGATGGGCTCTCTATATATCATGCCAGATAAAGGGCTCTTGCACAGTAAATGCTGATGTTTAGAACATCCTGATAGTGTTTTGTTAACAAGAAGATAACAGGAGAGCAAGATACGTTTGTTTAGCTGCCTATAGATAAACCAAATAGGGTCTTTGTTAAGTTTTCATGACTGATGGCAGGTACTAAATGCGATAAATAATACCTCAGGTCCTGATTGGAGCTACTGTAGCACAAATTCTAATCCATGGTACTGACCTGTGAAGGGGTTAAAGGCTACAGGAGTGAAAACCTGGGATTTTTTTTGGGGTGGTGATCCTTTTTTTCTCAACTGACAGTGGCCTGCTATGGCTTTTGCAACATTCGGGCAAAGTGGTGCCCACCAGAAAAGCAGAGAATGAAAAAGATGTTGGTAATAAGGTATTTATGGAAGCACAACAGCTAAATATTTACAAGGAGAGGGTGGCACTGGATGGCACTTGTCTAAGACCAGTAGCGAGAGACTTGTTCTCTGAGGCTCATCAAGGATGGGCTGCCTCAAGAATCTTTGGAAATGGAGGGTAAGCAAGGCTGTGTCACAAAATCCCATCGAGCAGAGCCCCAGCATCCTTCTCCCCCACCTCAGGAGGACTCTGAGTCAAGGCAGCACCTGCCTCCCTCCCAGGGTGCTTATTAGCACTTCTCCCCAAACCACCTGCTAATTGCAAGGTGGGTCACTGCCAGCCCTCTTGCAAAAGAGAGAATTGTTATTGAGGGGTGATGGGGTGGCCCTGACTCATGGGACAAGAGGGGCCACGGGGTCTGCCCACGATGCTCCCCAGTGCTGTCCCAAAGGTGTCCCCAGGGATGCTCCAACCTGCCAAGGACAGTGACAGAGTACCAGCAGGGGGAGAGCTGCTCAGCCAAGCTTCCAAAACCTACAGCTGCAAAACCTGTCCAGGTTTGGAAGTTGGGCCATGGAACACCCCAACTCCTCTCAGCTGTTGAAAAGGATTATAATTACAGTGTCTTCAGCACCATCTTCCCTGAGAAGTCAGTAATTTGCTCTGCGTTTGTTTGTTTTTTTCTTCTTGTCTCATGTTTTGTTTCCTCCTTCTTGTGCCTTTTGAAAGAGGAGGCTGCAGAAGCTGCACAGAGGGAATGCTAAAAACACCCACGACCCTTGGGTTGGTTCCTTCCTGGTGTGTCTTGCTGAGGAAGGGGATGAGGAAGGCTTCAAGCTTGAATCCGTGGCTGAAAACCTGTGGGGTGCTGTGATTCTCAGCTCCTGTTGTGATGAGGTGGAAGCAGAAAGCAGCTGTGGCACCCCCAAGCTGGTACTGATTTTGCACAAGAGCTTTGATGCCCAGCCCAATCATGTTTTAGCTCCCTAGAACTGGGAATGAGGAGCTCAGTGTCCTGCTTTTCACTTAACAGTGGGATGGGTCCTTGAGGGGGTTGTGCAGTTTGGGTTTTGTTTTTCTATCCCTGCTGCTCACATGGGTATTTATTTCTCAGGGGTCTTAAAAACTTTTAAGGAGATGCGAAGGGCTGGAGAAGGAAACAACTGAGTGTGTAGTGCCCCAAAATACCTGGACTAGCCCTGCTCCTTGCCCAGGGAGAGACCAGGAGCTGATAATTTCTACTCCTGCTTCATGCACTTCTCTCCCACGCAGAATCGGGGCCAAGCCAAACCCATTCTAAATCCAGATTAATTTCCAGCTCTGGTTCTCCTTGAGCAGAAATATTGAAAGAGGATGGAAATTTTGCACCCAAAGCATTTAAACACTCACTTGGAAATTGATGGATGGGGCAAAAACTCTGCCCCATAACTCATTGGGAAGATACTAAATTTGCATTTCACAACAAAGTGCAATGTGGGACTCATTGTGTTCAGAGCCAGCCCAGAGCGATGGAGAGATGTAAATGAAAAGTTAGTGGATCTTCCTGAGACAACTTTGAACAGGCATCCAAAAAATGAACGTGTTTTCTTCTAATTAGGAGTGTTCGTTATATCTCGTGGTGATCTACAAAACAAGCCACATGCCAGCTATTGCTGGTACAAGCACAACAATTCAGACTGTGGGAAAAAAGTGTTTCCAGGCATGTAGGACACAAAAAGTACTAAAGGCATTTTAATGACACTTTAATTAATCTCTAGGCATAGGTTAAACAGAGAATATCTAAAAAGGTGTGTATGTGTGTGGGGGGTAATAACGAAAGTTAGGACTCAAATCAAAAGATGCTTTAGTACCTGCATATGTTATTAAATATAATTATATTCATTTAAAATATCCCCACGCACAAAAAATGGTAAACTGGAACGAAGGTTGCAAGCAAATCTCAGTAAATCAAGGCTGACAAAAAAATGTATCAAAAGAATGTTATGATTACCATACGAACAAAAACAAACTGAAATAAATTTAGAGTTAAGGTGAGTCTTAAAAAAGAAATCCAAAGGAGCTGGGTGTGGAAAATTACTCCGCGAAGGCAGCTAAACCATTTGAACTCAGAGATGGGTTACAATAACCCAAAGAAAAGGCAAGTGTGGACACAGAAACACATCCTGACCCAGGACCACAGAAATGGAAGTGCCTTTCTCAGATATCTGTTGGCTGATAGAGTTTATTGCAATCGTTTGGGCAACTCTCACTTCCAGTTTGCTCCCCAGACCACAGTCCTGTCTGTGTAAACACTGTGTAAAAGCAACTGGGGTCTGTGGAGAAGTGCACCTTTTGGTTCAGGAACAGAGAAACCTGATTTTACCCCAGATCATCACTTCCTGCCCAATTCTTGCAAGGGCTTTGCTGAGCTCTCCTTGCACCATATCCCAGCTGTGGTTAGAGATGTGCCAGGCAGCCTCGGGGGGAGCCCATGCACAGACATCTCCCCGTGCCTTTGGTTTGGAAGGACCTTGCAGAGGGATCCAGACTTCTGCGTGTCTGTTACAGGGAAATTTTGGCAGCTGAGCCCCACTTTTGGGATAAAAACTCAACATAAACTCGTGCCCCCGGTGACAGGGTCATACAAAGGTGCCTAGATAAGTACCTGGACAGGTACACAAGGATGAAAGAGGCTCAAAGGTATATTCTGCAACAAATGCCACTATTAAATCAAGGATTAGCTGTTAGAGGGGACCTCAAGCTTAGAAAGCAGAAGAGTGTTCCCCTTCTTGTACCATCAAGTGACCCCTCTGCAGACTCTGACTCCCTGGGCCTCAGACAGCTCTGGCACCAGCCTGGCGTCGATGGGAGCTCAGAGGTGCCTGTTCCCATCCTGGCTGTGCCCCCGACGTGCTCTGTGACCTGGCACAAATCACGTCACCGCCCTGCTTTGGTTTCGCTGCTCGTAATGCCAGCAGAAAACAAATCAGTCCTTGTTCACGGAAAGTGAGTGACGCTCGCCCGGCCCCGGGATTTCTCCAAGCACATCTGATGGGAACTGCCACAGCTTTTGAGTCCTTGAGCCATTAAACTAACAACAACGCTGAATAGTTAGCTGGTTTTATTACCTTCTCCCAGCAATCACTGGGGACAGCCAGCTGACACCCATCCCAAACGCGTGGATGGGAATGGCAAGGTGTGATGTGCTGCACCAAGATAGGAAATTGGAGTGGATATCTCAGGAGGTCATAAAAGCATCAAATGGTTTGGGTTGGAAGGGACTTGTAAGATCATATTGCTCCAACTTTCCTGCCAGGGACACCTTCCACTATCCCAGGCTGCTCCAAACCCCATCCAAGGTGGCCTCACCAGCCTCACAGTCAAGAACAATATCCTAACATCCAATCTAAACCTACCCTCTTACAGGTTATAAAGTCTGGAAGACAGACCTCCAGAAAATGCTAGCAGGCACTTGTCTTGCACAGAGGGGAAACGTGGTGTCAGAAAAGTAAAAGTGAGGGACCCATTGCAAGCAGCAGGACACTTCTGATTGAGATAAGGATAACTCAAAATGGATGTAAACAGCTAAATTACTTGCAGAATTTTGGAGTACCTTGGGGGAGGCAATACCAAGAGCGCACTCAGCTCAGAAACTATTTTGCAACGTGTGCATCTGAGGCTGGATTCATACCAGAGGCCTGAGCAATGTGATTTGGCAAGCGTTAACTCTGTGACCAGTGCATGCCATCCAGCAGCGAGAAGAAAAACAAAGACGTGATGCAGCTCTGCAGCCATTTAAGCATGGCTTTGGTAAACAGAGCGGGTTTAACACTCACCAGAGCCTCGGGCACGGCTAAGCACTGGCTCCTCCTCCCACCCACCTGCACACTCAGTGACTTGTACAAAACTTGGCCTGGT
>CM019237.1:980210-1046493 GCA_009741485.1 Malurus cyaneus samueli
CCCAATGTCCAGCCTGGCCTGGGACACTTCAGCGATCCAGGGACAGCCAGAGCTGCTTTGGGAAACCTCTGGCAGTGTCCCCATCTTCACAGTAAAGAATTTTTCCCTCGAATCACAACTTCAGCATAGATTGAAGTGTCTGACAGCAGCAGCAGTGAGAGAGGACAGTTGTCCCCAATTTTCCTGTTGTCCCAGAGGATGTCCCCAGGCCCGAATGTGGAAAGAACCGACTCCTCAAAGCACTGCCGGGTCTGTTCCTTGTCTTGATCCCCACGGGCCCAACCTTACACAGATTAATCTGATGACTTATAAATCAATCAATTGAGATTATGAAATCCTGGCAGTCGCAGGGACCACGGATTTTCCACACCAAAGGAAATCACCAGATAACTCACTCTTGCCTTCTTTTCCCAAACATCCTAGAAGGACACCTGCTCCAGGCACCCAGGGAAGAATTTCCTCCAGTTTTGCCCCAAATCCTCGCAGATGCATCCTTCCTAAAATGATTTATTAACACCGAATCCTCTTGCCACGCTATCCTTCTGTCAGATTGACAAGCTCCAATATTCCTCCTCGTGGAAGCATTTCAGCTCTTGTCATCAAAACAACCCATCAATTCATGCTTTCAGTCGAGCAGAAGCCCCGAACTCCCTGATCCCTGCCTAATCTTTATTCCAACCCCTGAGCCTGTTTCCTGGTACCGTACCATCTGCACCCACCTCTGGAACACATTTTTGGCATGGAATTGTCATTGCTTGGTGTTCACTCAGGAGGAATTCTCCTGCCTTCAATCAGTCGCCGCTCTCCCGAATTGTTTAATTTCCTCTTTAATTACGACAGCGCTTTAAACAACGGAGCTGTTGGAAAATTTTACCCATTGGAAAAGCAAACGTGCCGTATGGAGTAACCTGGTGGCAACAGAGGACTTTCCCTGCTGATTCCACAGCCTGTGCTTGTTCTAAAGCTCCATAATGAAGCTGAGGAACACACGGGCACCAATTTCAATTAAAGAGCTGCCTGTCCCCGGGGAAAGCTCTCAAGAAAAATGGCAAAGAAACAACCTACCACTCTCATTTTGAGTTTGGGCACATGGAATAAGGGCTCTGGAAGAAGAAAGGGATTTCTTGGAATTAGGGTAATTGGAGTGAAGTGATGTTGAGAGTTTTCCTCTAATAAAATTTAGGCCACTGGATTAAACCAAGGGTTTAACTTTCCCCCAATAATAACCTTAAGATTGAGGTTTTGAATCTTCCCCGTGGAAGTGGAAGGGTTTCAATAAATGAATATCCAGGACTACTAAGAACTAGATTTGTCTTATTGAACAGTAAACTTCCAAAAACTCTGAAGATTTTGCAACGATCCTACTCCACTTTTAATCTGATTCCTACACATTTTTTAAGTTTAATCCAACACCATTTTTAAGTTTTTTCACTGAGTTTACTGAGCTGTTGTTTCACACTGTCTTGCATATGTGACAATAGGCTGGACAAGCTACGTTAGAGAAAAAAAAGTCTTTTTTTTAGCAACAGCAGAGGTGATGTCCCCAGATGGGACCGGCTCCTCTCACATCTGCTGGATGGACTGGGACATCAGATTCAGGACAAGAGCAGCGTGTGAATAGAAGGGAATTCCTCTCCTAAGTAAGAAATATAGAAAAAAACATTAGAAAATTTAATTACAGGACGGTTAAGATTGTCAGTATTGGTATCCAAGCAAGTATTTGTATCCTGATTTTTTTCAGACCCCTTTCCTCCTCTTCATGAGGACAACAAAGATTTTCCCATCCTTTTTTGACTTTCGAGCTTTTCTCCACAACGCTCCTCAAGGCAGATTCCACCTTGCATGCCGGAAATGTCTTCTTTTCTAATTTTCCCTTCTCTCATCTTGCCCTCTCGTGCCTTTTTCCTGGTGGCCAGACCACCCCCAGGCCTGAGATGGATTTCCTCAGCAATTCCAGATCCCCACGGATACCCAGTCCCTGTCCAGTGACTCTTCATCGTTTCATTGGAGCTCGTCACAGACCACGGGTTGCCATTTCCATATTCTCACTATGCAGACCACTGCCTGGCCTTTCGTGGAGTGACTGAGATAGGCACAAAAAAAAAAAAAACCAAAGAAATAATCAGATAACGTATTTCCAGAGAGAATTCTGCACTTCAGCCCCACCAAACTACGGAGGAAGGGAGGAGGCTGCTTTACGAGAAGCGGGGCAAAAGAAGCAGTGAATATATAATGAGTAACCCTCAAAGAGCTCTCCTCTGTTCAGACAGAGCCAAAAAGGACAGAAAAATGATCAAAGAACTCGACGTGAAAGCGCAGCTCCAGCCTTCGTGACTCCACACCACGAGACAGGGCTGGAGATCTCTCCGAGCAAGTCCCCCATCCTTGATGCTCCCTGCAGGAGGCTCCTGGATGTGTCTGGATGATGCATCAGCCCAGCACAGTTCTCTGATGAAAAACCCCACGGGGGGCAGAGCCCGGTGAAGGTCAGGGAACGTGTTCAGATGAAAATGATGATATAAACATGAAATCCCCGTTTTCGTGGCCGGCACATTGGCAGCCCGCCGTATCGCTCCGGACACCAGCAGCGAGCCGGAACAAACACCGACATTCTGCCTGGGAGCCCAGACTTTGCTTCCATAATATGGGCATTCTGTGCATGATTCTGTTTAAAACGAAGCATGCTGTACCACAATCTATTATACTTTGGAATGATGCATCCCAGGTTCCACCAGAACAGTGCAAAAGTACACAAAAGTTGTGCCACATCGCATGAAATTTTTTGAGTTGATTTCCTAAGAGCCCCAAAAGACCAGTTCCTGGACAATATCGTACCAAATGATATGACCACACATTTAAGATTATTGGGGGGGACTAGAGTCCCCTAGTAGCTATCAGCAGTCTGAAAAATCCCTACCGGCCTGGACACTGTCTTAGATTTCACTTAAAATCATTGGATCCACTTGTGGTTTGATATGGTAATGGGAGTATCCCCAATGGAAAGAGATAAACAATTCGCGAAAAAATCCATCGCAAAGTGTCTGCGTATGATCCAACTGTCTTAATTTTATATTTTATTCTGTGTTTGAGGAACGGATAAGAGTTCCCTTAAGGTAGCTCACGAAGAGACAAGTTATCGGAAAAAAAATCCCTACAAAATCGTGGTCTGATGACCAAACTCGTCTTAATTTTATATTTTATCTTGGGTGAAGAGGCATGAAGAGTCATCCCTAAAGGTTATTTGCTCAAGCAGTTCTGGATCAAAAATCCAACACAAAGTGTCTGATACAATGTTTATGACCACAAACTCTTCTATTTGTATTTTATTTGGGGAATGGATGAGAAGATTCATACCGCTAAAGAAGTTTTTCTGGAAAAAATCCATACAACCAAAGTGGATCTGTATGACACAACTGTCTTCATTTGCTATTTTATTATGTGTTGAGAATGGATGAAATGCATCCCTAAAGTAGTCATCACGATAGACAAGTTCTGGGACAAAATCCACGTACACAAATTCTCTGTATGACCACAACTCGTCTTAATTTATATTTTATTTGTTATTGAAGAATGGATAGAAGTCTCCCTAAAGGTTATCACATGAGACAATCTGCTGGACAAAAATCCAGCACACAAATATGGCGCACTGTCATGACTACAAATAGTCTGTTAATTTTATATTTTGTTAGTCGTATTGAGAATGGGATAAGAGTCATCCCTAAAGTTAGTTCAGATGAGACAAGTTCTGGTAAAAAAAATCCAATACACAAAGTGCGTCTGCTCGACTGTATGCCAAACTGTCTTAATTTATATTTTATGTTTTTTGAGAATGGATGAAATGCATCCCTAAAGGTAGCTCAGATGAGACAAGTTCTGGAAAAAATCCATACACAAGTGGTTGTATGACACACAATTGTCTTAATGACCGTAGTGTCTTAAGTTATATTTCTATTTGTCTTTGTTTGAGGAATGGAATGGAGGAGTTCATCCCTAAAGGCTTAGCTCACACAAGAACAAGTTCTGGACAAAAATCCAACACACAAAGTTCTCTGTACAACATAACACATTTAATTAATATTTTTGTATTGAGGAACGGATGAGGAGTCATTCCCTAACATAGTTCACAGTGAGGAATTTCTGGGACAAAAATCCACACACACAACAGTCGCTCTGTACGAAAACCAACCATTTCTTAATTAATATTTTATTGCATTGAGGAATGGATGAGGAGTCATCCCTAAAGGTAGCTCAGATTTTGGGTGCTGCAATGAAGCTTAATTTAGGACTAGAGGACTTTTATGTGTGTTTGGCAATTTTAGGATTATTCACACAGTCACTGCTCAGAAAAGATCAAATCAGGTCCTGCCTTTTTGGTCACTCATTCAGTAATTAGGCCGAGTTCATTAGGCAAAGAGGAAACACAGATAAGAAACGTTTGGGAAAGAATTTTTATTGCCCTGAAGATTTAATATTCAGACATTATAGACTTGAGTAAATTCTAATTGTGTTCTCCAACTCCTACATTTAATAAATGGGACCATGGGAGAAGGAAAAAAAAAAAAAAAGTCGTGCAGTGTGGAGGAAGAAAACAGGAAATGAGACCATGAATCAAATCTGGTCTTGGAGATGACAGTCGGGCTGGCTACAAATCCCACAGTTGCCTTCTGCTGGCTGTATGGGACCACTACCAGTCAGCATATAAAGGATATCACCATAAATAATCACACATTAATGGGACATTATGTTAATATATCACCCTTTGAAGTCCATGGGTGAATCTGAGGGTTCTGCTATGGAGACATTAAAGCACTCAATACCTTTTCTGGTTTTTTTATTTTTTTTTTGAAATTGTGCCAACAGCAACCACAGCAGCAGGGTTTGGCACAGCAGGGGTGGTGCACAAGGGCCAGGAAATCCTGCCTTGAGTAGATCAGAAAAATTGAGGATTGAGTGGTAGAGGAAATTTTTCTGCCAAAAAGGACAAACAACGATTGGAACAAGAAATGCTGTGCTTATAACTCAAGGATCAGAGTATTTCATACCTGGCCATAAAAATGGAAAATGTGAAAAAAGCAGGTGGCACTGTTAAAAAATGAATAGCTTTAAACATAATAATAATCAATAATGACTCAATAATAACAACAATAGCCATAACACCATAACAATAAAATAATAACATACATAATAACAACATAATAATAGCAATATAATAATAGCAAAACAATTAATAACATGATAACAACAATAACAAATGACAACAATAACTAACACACTTACTCTACATTAATATAATAATAATAAATACATAAAATGAGGCCCCACTTCAATCCCTCATTAAGGCCTCCCTTCAATCTTCAGTTTTTGGCACCTACATGGAAAGAGGACCTGGAGGGGCTGAGGACATGTCCAGGGAAGGCTGAGAGACTGGAAAGGATCTGGAGCACAGGTCTGTATGAGAGTGGTAGGAGCTGGGAAAGGGGAAAACAAACTGGAAAAAGGGGATTCAGGAGGGGATCCTTTTGCTCTATGCACAACTCCCTTGAGAGGAGGGAGGCACCGGGGGGGATTTGGGCATCTCATTCCAGGAAACAGGGACAGGAGGAGAGGGAACGGCCTCCCCAAATTGCACCAGGGAGGTTTAGGAGTCGGATTATTCGGGATGCAAATTTCTTCAGTGAAAGGTGGTGGGTGAAGTCCCCATCCCTAGGAGGAGATTCCCAAAGCCCGTGGATGATGGCAAACTTGGGGACAGGGAACAAGTGGGCCTTGCAGTGCTGGGGATGATCCGACTCAATGAACTTAAAGGACTTTTCCAACTGCATGATTCAATGATTCAATGATTCAATGATTCTGTGATTCTTTTATCTGCAGTTTCCACTTCTTTTCCAGATTCTCAATGAAATACCCGGAGTTTACCACTTTGAGATGGATTTTCTGCTCACACATGTCTGAAGTGGGTTCGGATCAATCAAGACCAGAAGCAATTAATAGCCGAGTATTGATTGCCACACTTTTATTTGCCATTCTGCTTTTCTGTTGTCTTTTTCCCTGGTGGAAATGTACTCTCTACTAACCATGGAAGGGAACTCCTACAACCCCTTGCACCACACAGACACCATTCTTAAAATAATCCCATTATTTGTATGAATAAATATATGCTTATATTTATATATTGATACAATTTGAAAAATAAATATATAATATAATTCATTATATATAATTATATAATTCATATATATCATTATTATATTATATATCTAATATTGAATATATATTAATATTATATAAAATATTATATTTATGCATTTATATTTTATTATTTATTTTATATATCTATAATATATATATAAATAAATATAAAATATAAATATATAAATAATAAATATAAAATATAGAAATAGAATATAGAATATAGAATATAGAAATACTTATATAATAAATACAATATATTATGTATGTTAATTAGTATATATCATAATAATTTATATAAAATTATATATTATTTATTATTATATATAATTGTATAATATTTTTTACAAATAAATTGTTTCAGTTTTTCACAGCACAACCTCCCTTTCTATTTGCAAATTGCTCCTGTTAGCTGGGAGCTGGACAGGAATTTATTTGCCAGTTGTTAATGAATGATTTTTGGACTGCAAATTCATTGTACCTTTTTCTGATCAATTTCTAATAGGTTTTTTTTTTTTTTCCTATCAAGCAATACCCTTAAAAGAGCTCTCCAATAGGTCTGAGAGCCCACAGAGAGAAGCTCCTGACATAAAAAAGCCTCGGCCTGCAGCAAAGAGTCTTTAATTTCCACCCATTACAGGGGAGCAATAAATTCTGGGGTACCTCAGTCCCGCTCTTCCCACACCACTGAACTTCTCAGACACAGCAAAATGACCCAAAGCCGTTTTGAGATATAATTCTGCCCATTTGTCCCTTTTTTTTTCCCCTGCTGAAATCTCTGCATATGTCCTGTAATTTCCAGCCATACAAAACGACCGTAAAAACCCCCGGTAGGAAAGAGCTGTTGTTAAAACCTTAATTCCTAAATATAAATATTCCTGTTCAGCAAGGCAAGGGCTGCATCTGAGCTCTGCCAAAAATATTGGGAGAGCTGCCTCTGATTTGGAGCTGAGCATTTCCACCAGTTCCATCACTCACTGAATAAACACAATCTGACCCCATAAAAACACTCCTGGCGGAGAAAAATAAAGAAAACTCAATGCCATCCATTGGTGCTCAGAATGAAGGCAGAGAGATCCACATTTATTTCTTTTAAAAAAAACCCCACAGTTCCAGGGATGCTGAAATCTTGACGGTGCACCCTTGCTGAAAGTGGTTTAATATCTCTGAAAATGTCCTTGAAATATTTGCTGGTGATTTTTATTTGGTAGCAAAGTGGCCATCAGCCAAGGTTTCAATGATACCTTAAGCCCCAAGGAAGTCAGGCAACGTTGGCTGATAGAGAATTAACATCCAAATAAAAATTGTTTCAAAATCTATCAAGGACACACGAGCAGCTCTGTCGGTGCTGGTGGTGGGGTTTGCATGGAGGCAGAGAAATGGAAAATGTCAGCTCATGAAGGCTGCAAAAAGCTGCTGTGATTGTTGGGAAAAAGAAAAAAAAAAACACCAAAAAAAACCACCTTGGGACAAAGGGAGGGGAAGGGTTTGGTGTCACTCTGGTGCCAATGTGAGGAAAATTAATCTACAAACACAGAGGTTTATGTTAAAAAGGAGACAGAGGAGTTCTGTAAGTTTATTCATGAATAAAGGGAGAGCTCATGGACATTTCCATGGGATCTCTCAAATTCACAAAGGATGCAGCCTCTTTATCCTAATTTCCCAACCACAGTTCCCTCTCTTTCCCCATTGACTGAGGGACTTGAGAGGTACAGATTTCCCAAATCCATGCAGACCCCCTTTTAATTTATATCCCCCTTTTTTCTTTTTCTTATATCTCTGTTCTTGTATTCATTAACACAGTCTGGGGTTGATCAATCCACGGAATTCCCATGGAAATCCTTCCCATTGTTCTTCTTCTCTCTCAGTATCTGGTGCTTACCTTATTCACAGAGTCACAGTTTGTTTGTGAAGATGCTCCCTTCTCATTCCTTTCACCGAGAAATGAAAGGTTTGGAAGGGGAAAAACACCAAAGAGAAAGTTTCCCAAATATCAAGGTTGTAATTATTTGTCAGCATTTGAGCCAGCAGAAGATTTGGGACTTCAGGAGGTAAAAGGAGAGGCCTCCAGAAGGGCCAGCCAGATCCAGATGTAGCTTATTTTGTAGGCTGAAAGGACAATCTATTATGTGTTGATAACATGATTAATCTATTGGAAAGAAAATTCCATGCCCTAAGGGGCTGTGCTAATGGGAATTTCATTTGGAAAAGGGATGAGGCGCTGGGGCAGTCACCCCACAGCACGCCATGGAATCATGGAATTGTTTACCTTGGAAAAACCCTTTCAGACCACCGAATCCAATCATCCCCAGCACTGCCAGGGTTCACAGGAATTTGGGATCCCTCCGGGGATGGGGATTCCAAACCTCCGTGGGCAGCTGTGCCAGGGATGGACAGTCCTTTCCATGAAGGAATTTCCCCAATGTCCACTTTGCCCCACCCCAGCCCAGCCTGAGGCCGTTCCCTCTCCTCCTTTCCCTTTTCCCTGGGAGCAGATCCCAAATCCCCCCGGCTGCCCCCTCCTGTCAGGGAGTTGTGCAGAGCCACAAGGTCCCCCCTGATCCCCTTTTTTTCCCAGGCTTTTTCCCCCTTTTCCAGCTCCCTCAGCCGCTCCTCAGGAGCCCCCAACAGATTCAGGGACGGATAGGACTACATTACCCAGCGTGCACCGCGTGACGGGCACTCCCGCCCACTTTCTCTCTCTCCGCGGAGCATCAAGGGACTTGTAGTCCTCGCGCCCCACGTGAAGTTCGCCCCGAAAAAGTTCCCGCACCTTTCCGGGTACCTGTCGCTTCCTCGGCAGCGGGGCTGCGCCGTTTCCATGGCGACGCGATGGCGTAGCCAATAGGAAGCGGCGTTCTACGGGCGGGGGTGCGCGGCTGGCCAATGAGGAGCGGCGTTGCTGCGGGGCGCGCTGGCAGCGCGCTCGGCGAGTCTCCTTGGGGCCGTCCGTGTGTCCGCGGGCCGAGATGGGCGCCAGCGCCAGCACTCGGCGCGTCACCTTCGAGGCGGACGAGAATGAGAATATCACCGTGGTCAAGGGCGTGCGGGTGAGCGCGGGGCCGAGCCGGGGCTCGCCGGGGCGCTGCGGGCTTGGCCTGGCCCGGGCTCCCCCTCCCACTCCGCCTCTCCCCTTCTCCGTCCCCCGGGCCCCTATCCCGCTGCTCTCCCTGTCCCGCAGTGAATTCCCCTCTCTCCAGCACAGTCCGGGCAGGGAGCCGTGTTCCCCACGTGGTGCCCAGTTCCAGGGGCAATGTGCAACTCCAGCAGCGCGGTTTGCCTTTCCCTGACCTCCACATGCCGGAGCTCCTCCCTTTCCCCTTTCCCTTGTCCCGCTGCTGAGTGTCCTTCCTGTCCGCCTGCCGAGCCGGGCCCCGGCTCTCCCTGTTCATCATCGCTCACAGCGTGCTTTGGGTTGGAAGGGACATTAAAGAACATCCAGAGCCACCCCTGCCATGGCAGGAACACCTCCCACTGTCCCAGGATGCTCCAAACTTTGTCCAACCTGGCCTTGGACACTGCCAGGGATCCAGGAACAGCCACATCCATTCGCAGGGCAGGTGGCAGCAAGGCCACCCCTGTTGCCTGAAATGTCCCAGAGCAGAACTTGTGACTCAAGGAACTAAAGGAAATCTTGCAGGTTTTTTTTCCATGGCAGACTGTGTAGCTTATACCAGCAGTGATAATTATTTCTCTTTTATTGCTGCTTTTAGGGAGGGGAAAGTGCACGAGGAGCCCTAAGAGTTCATTCTATTTCAGCACAGTGAATATTTTCCATTTTTGGTCATTTTATGCTCTTGATTAAATAGGTGACAGTGATACAGGTGCAATATAAATTTATATATTCCAAATAGAGTGGTGTTCATGTGCTCTGAAACATGGCACAGATTGCTCAGAGAAGCTGTGGCTGCCCCTGGATTTCTGGAAGTGTCCAAGGCCGGGCTGGATGGGGTTTGGAGCACCCTGGGACAGTGGAAGGTGTCCCTGCCCATGGCTGGGTGTTGGAATTTAATCCTCCTTAAGGTCCCTCTCAACCCAAATAATTCTGTGATTTGATGACAGAAGTTGGAAACCAGAAGTTTTTATGTTAATAATTCTTTCCCTTTTGTTAATTTTATCCATTGAGCTTCCATAGATCTGGAAGTGGAGTTTGCTTTTACTCTGTTTGGTTCTGCATAATTTGGGACAGTAATTTTCTGTGTTCTCGTATCAACATTAGAATGAGCTTTGTGTTTGACTGTGACTGCTTTTCTTGCACAACTCCTTTGAGGGCTTTCCCAAGATGAAATTCTTTCCAGGATGAGCACTCTGCACCTGAGAAAGGCAAATTAGACCACTGAGAAAGGCAGAAATGCTGATTAATTGTCAGCAACACGTCCAAGGGTTTTTATTTCCTTTATTCTTCTCTGAATCCTCTGTGACAGCCAAAATAATTTTGTTCTGTTTAATTGTTTGAAGCACTCACCTCACAAATAAGGGGAAAAAGAAACTTGATTTGGATGGGGATTGAATTTGAGCAGATGTCATGTCTTCAGAGAAGCTCTAAGCTCTGTTTTGATGAGGTTTTCTTTTAGAGGGGAAATGGGGATAAAAAAGGAGCTAAACTCTGACTTTGATGAAGTTTTATTTGTTTTGGAGGGGAAATGGGGATAAAAAAGGAGCTAAACTCTGACTTTGCTGTTGTGTTTTGCAGTTGTCTGACAGCCTCATCGATCGGATGAAGGAACCTTCCTCACCCAGTGGGAGACAGCACCGAGGATCTGGTACAGGTTTGCTGCTGTTTTTCTGCTTTTAATGTGCAGAAAGAAATCAGATGTGCCCTTCAGAACGTTCTAATGGACTCATTGCCCTTTCGCAGAGATGATTTTTTTGACATTAACTTTTTGGCTCCTCTTTAGCTTGTAGATTTAGAGAGGAATTAAATTCCTTTTTGTTTTCTTCTGCCTGACATTCAGGTATAAAACACAAATTAAACTTGTCTTTCCATGCTGTTATCCACCGTTAAAGACTTAAAAAAACTCCAAAGCACCCCACAACAAGCAAATATCCAAATATGTCTGGAGTTCTGAAGTGAAAATTCTTGGTTATTTAATCAACACTGACTTTTAGGCTGGCGAGATTCTGCCGAAATTCACTTTAGCAGACATTAAAAGGGGAATGTGCTGTTTTCCTGCCCTGGAATGGTGGAAATAAGTGATGTAAAACTCCCACAGATCGATGGCTTTCTCTGCTCCTTAGATTTCATTATTGAGGGTTGTTCAGGTGCATCAAACCTCGTGCCAGGAATCCTCTGCTTGCATTTCAAAACAAACGTGATTTTGGAACTCTGTGAAACCTGCAAAGTGCTCTAGAAATATTCCTGAGAGCAGAATTCCCCAAAGGCCTTTTGCCTTGATATTTAGAGAAAATCCCAGCAAATTCAACACTGATTAACACAAGTCCTGTGGCAGCTTTGCAGCAAGACCTGAGTAAATAGAATTTCACATCTTTCTCTCTTCTGGAGCACAAAGTTTCCTGTTGCTTAATTAGAGATGTCTGTATCCCAGAACCCCAGACTGGTTTGGGTTTTGGAAAGGACTTTAAAGATCTTTTCATTCCAACCTCCTGCAATGGGCAGGGACCATGGACAGCAAATCTTGATTTTAATTTTTTTTAAAGAATAACCTTCTCATGGTATCCCTGTGTTTCACTGTGGTGAAGGAACTGTCCCAGATAAAGGATTTTTGTGGAGCAGCACTTCCATGTCTTACCTGCTTTCCTTGTAGTATTTTCTGTTCATCCTGAAATGGGAGTATTGGGAATGGTGTTGTGAGCAGCTCCTGGGATTTCTGGGGGTGGGGACTGGAGGTGAGGGCTGTAACACCCCAATAACTCTTTGCTAATTCACACTGCTGCATATCTTGAGCCTTCATTTTGTTTCTCCTTTTGTTTGTGGGAAATAGTGCATTTTATTTTTTGTCTCTTTATTTGGTTTTTGTTTGTTTGAAATGGGTTTTATTGGTTGTTTTTTGTTTTTTTTATTGAAAGAATTGGAGTGAATCCAAAGGAGGCCACAAAATTTATCAGGGAATGGAGCAGCTCTACTATGGGGCCAGACTGGGACTGTTGGGGTTGTTCAGCCTGGGGAAAAAAAGCTTTGGGGTCACCTCATTGTGTCCTAAAGAAAGATGGAGAGAGACTGAGGCCAAGGGCTGCAGGGACAGGACACAGGGAATGGATCAGAGTGGAAAAGGGGAGATTGGGGTGGGATCTGGGGAATTGGGAATTCCTGCCTGGGATGGAATTCCAGAGAATTCCTGCATCCCTGGCAGTGTCCAGGGCCAGGCTGGACATTGGAGCATCCTGGGACAGTGGGAGGTGTCCCTGCCCATGGAATTAAAAACTCTTTAAGGTCCTTTCCACCCCAAACCATTCCATGATTCCATGAATTCTTGCCCTTCTCAAGCTTAGCAAACCTTCAGAGTGTTTTTGCTTTAAGAACTTGTGATTTTGGTGAACTGCTTATGGATCCCAGACAAATAATACTTTACAGAAATAAAAAAAGGTGTCTGGAGGGAGAAACATTAGAGCTATTAAACCCAGCCCTTTGTTCAAATCAAGCCTTTGATAGCTTTTGGTGGAGGAATAATGGATTAGGTTACATGAAAGAATGTGTGTCTTGTTGCTTGCCAATAATGATGAATTTATCGACTTCAATTTTGGATCAGAAAATGAAATTACATCCACTTACACTGCAATCTGACATCTAAAGACAATGTCTTAAAGCCTCCCAGCTTGCTTGGCTCACTTTCTGACTTCTGAGTAATATTAAATGCACTAAAATATTTAACAAGTGTAAAATCTTTCAAGTCTGCCTGTAATTCCTAAAGCAATATTGATGGAAAGTAATTTGGTCAGAGAGTGGTTTTTTTCTTTTGTGTGTATTACACCTAAAGCTTCAGTCATAGCAGACAAAGGAAATGGTTTAATTCATTTTAGCTTAGTGGATATTGGAAAAACTAATAGTTTATTAGGAAATAAAAAAGAATAAATTCCTGCATTATCACAAGTCTCAGCATCTCAGACAGCCATTTTTTCCCCTTTTGCAGAAACAGATTCTATTAAGGGCATAGTGAGTTTTTTCCTCCTTTTTTTTTAAAAAAAAAAAAACCTGTCTTTATTATTATTATTTCCTCAGCAAAAGAAGTCAGCCAAGTCCCCATGTCACACAATATTGTGTAGGTGTGCAGTAAAATGAGCCCTGCTGGTGCCTCCTCAGGATCTTGATTGTTTCCATGGAATAATTTTTGAGGATCAGGGCATCTTTTTGTGCTGGTGACTGGTTTTGGGTGGAGTTTCAGTGGCTCTGGATATCTTGTGTCAGTCAGAAACATGTAAAGGTATTTTTGGGATGTTGAGGAATGAGAATTTCCAGTGTTGGACTTTAATTGGAGGGACAGGGATTGGCCCACAGTGACCTCCTAGACTGAATTCTTGGAATCTGAATTCCAGGAAAATGTGACTGAAGATTTCAACAAATTTTCGGACAATTTAAGAAAAATTAATTTGTTTGAAGAGTTGAAGCGTGTGCTGATGACATTATTAATTATGGATAGTTGGGATGCTGCATGAAAAACTGAACTAAAACTGGAATGTTTTAGGAAAAAATATTATAGAAGGCTCTGCACTGTTGCTTGTGAGAATGATTTTGTGTTTTCAGTTTTTGTGAGCACCTGGAATTTGCAGAGTTTGGCTGAATTTCTGCCAGTTAAGCAAGAATCCCCTGCAAATAAATCCTGTCAGTTCTTTGCCCTTTAGTGCATTAATTGCTCCCATCCACCTTTTTGTTCCAACAGCACTTTTTCTCTGCACGGAGTGAAAGATGAAATCAACTGACATTTGTGATGTTATTTTGTAGGATTTCTCTTATTTTTAGGAAAGGAAAAAACCCAGAGGTTTGGCAGTGCCTGGGTTGATTCTCTTTGCTGTGAGACCCCTGGAAAGCTCAGGCAGTTCCTGATGTGGATTTGCCACTTTCCTTCCTGCAGCAGGAACCAGGAGAGTTTGGGTTTTGCATTTGATTGTGTTTATTTGTCCTCCTCTACCTACAGCTCTGGGTATTTCTAAAGAATTTTAAATTTAATTTGTACTGGAAACCTCTGAAATAAATCAGGACCTTCAGGCAGCACTGAGCTGGTTGTGGACCACTGGTAGCCTGGAAAGCCATGATTTTCCTGCTATAAATTAATATTATTAATAATAATACATTATTACTTTGTTGTGACAGAGTTCCTTGGAGATGATTTTTCTTCTCAGTGATGTGCATTGATATCCTTGGGGTTAAAGGTATTGATGGAAGTGTTTTATTATCCAAAGGTGAAATGTCTTGTAAGCCACCAGGCTGCTAAAGGTGCCAAATTTCAGAGCTGTCAGGGTAACAGCAAATCTTTAGTGGAGCTTGACATTCCTGTCACTGGATTGCAAGAGAATAGGGAAGATGGAATTATGCAGGGGAGTTGGGGGAAGTGCTGCAAAATTAAAGTTGTTGCTGTCTGGGTGATGTTCAGGGCGTTCTGGGGATGCTTTCTGTTGGCTGGGGAAGTCCTGGTCAAATGGGGTTGAAATTCCAGTGAAAAACTGGCAAATTGTGGTAGTTGAATGTAGAAAAAATCCATAATTGTGTAAGGGGAGTGTGTCCCATCCTTGAAAGTGTCCAAGGCCAGGCTGGACACTGGGGCTTGGAGCACCTTGGAATTGTGAAAGGTGTCCCTGCCATGGCAGGGGTGGCACTGGAGGACCTTTAAGGTCCCTTCCAACCCAAACCATTCCATGAACATCCAGAACCTGATGAATTTTCAATTTACAAGGTATGAACAAAAAGCTGGAATGTTCTGGGTTGCTCTCTGGTGCTATTTTCCCAACATTAGTCTCATTCCAAGGCATCATTTTGATTCTCCACCAAAGCACTGTTGGGATTTCAGCTGCCCTGCACCTCTGGGCTGCCTGGTTTAGTTGTTTTTTGCTCTGCTGAGACATCCCATGGAACAGGCACTTGAAGCTAAAGGCAGAGCAGGAATAAAAAGCAAAAAGTGTTGGAACATCTGCAAACGTGGTGTTTTTAATCTATAATTGATGTTACAATCAACCTCATCTGCTCATTTCTGTTATTATCCTGCTTGGTGTGCAATGACCTAAACCATCCCAAAACTCCCTGCAAGAACAGTTTCAATGTAGGGCTAAATAGATTCAAATACTCTCCTAGAAATGCCGTTTGTGTTAATGTTAACCTGGAGTTTGACATGATACAAGGTTGAGTGAAGAAGTTTTTTTGCAATAAATTGGCGAGGCCCTGGGAAAGGTTGTTCAGAGAAGCTGTGGCTGATCCCTGGAAGTGTCCAAGGCCAGGTTGGATGGGGTTTGGAGGACCCTGGGACAGTGGAAGATGTTCCTGCTCATGGCAGGGGACACTGGACCAGAGGAAAAGTCAAAAATCCATCCCAAATCATTCTGGGATCTGTGTTTCTGTGATTGTGCAGTTGACAGGCCAGGCCAAATGTAGCAGAGGGTTCTCTCTTCCTTCCTCTCTGTTTTTTCCCTGGAATTAAATAATCCTGCTCAACTTGGTCTGGGAAAAGTGGGTTGGAGGTGTTTAAGGCTGGAATTGCAGTGAGTGATTCCCCCTTCCTCCTTCTGCTCCCACTGTTGCTTTATTTGTTGTTATTCAATGTTGTAAAGGGAACTAAAGAAAGGAATTCTGAGGTTTTTGAGGGTTCTGCAAATGGAGGAATTAAATTTTTCAGAGTTTGTGGGATTGAGCTGTGGTTTGGTTTTGCTTCCCTCCATGGGGACCAGAGCGAAAGTATCCCATGAGTATCCAGTGTCCCATATTGTCAGATATCAGTGAATTGATTTAAGGGTTTTTCCTCTGATAACTGATGGAAAACTTGGGATATTCCAGATGAAATTTAAAGGAAGAGCACTGGCTGTGTCAGGTCCAGTCCTCATACGTGGAAATAAAAAGGTCTCAGGCACATTCATTGCATTGACAATCACCTTCTTCTTTAGTTTTCCCTTTTATAAATTATTTTCTATGTGTGGCTTTTCACATAGAGACAGAATTTATTTTTCAAAAAATTTTTCAATTTATTTTTCATTTAGAAGTGTCACTTTTTGTTTCAGTCTATTTTTAGAAGCAGGTAATTTTTATGTACTGCATTCCAAGTGCATTTTTTTGGGTCTCTGGTGGATTTGGGGAAATTAAATTTCATGCTATTCTGCTTTAGGCTGCCTTTGCTCTATTAGGGTTTGCTGAGTGCAAGCAGTGACTCTTCACATCTTTCAGAGCAAAGAAATGCTCAACACATTGTTTTTTTAGGACCATTTTTTTAAATTTAATTTTTTTTAAGATTTGCAGCACGCCCTGATTGTATTGGTGATTTTGCATAGTTTGACACTGCATGAAAAACTGAATTAAAACTGGAATGTTTTAATTCAGAGCACACAAATAAAAAGGATTTTTGTTGTAACTGCTGTTTAACAAGCACATCCAAAGTGTTTTCTTGGCAGTGGCTCGTGAGTTAAAAGTTAAAATGTTTTTGATGTGGGAGCACAAGATTTGTGCATGTTAAAGCATCATCTTCCAGTGCTGAGCAGGAAAATAATTTTGGAAAACAACAGTTGGTGGCTGATGTGTGATTCTTGTATTAATTTCTAGTAACTCAACTGAGGAAGTAGAATTAACCTGAGAAAAAAGCTGGGCACAGTTCATGGAGACCTTTGAAAAAACCATGAAATAATGAGTTTTAAGGAAAAATCCTTGTGCATTTATGGATGGAAGTGGTGCCATTGCCTTTTGCTAGTTCTGAGTCAATTGTTCTGTAGTTAAATCCTGGCAAAGCTTTAGAACTTTGAGCCCAGCCTTAGGCTGAGCTTGCTGAAAACGCAGCCAGAGTTTATCCAGTGTTTGTGAGCCAGACTTGAGTGGTGGGGTTTTTGAGTTTGGAGATGTGTTAATTAAAAACCAATTTGGCAATTTTTTTTTAAATTTTTTCTTAATTTTGGCTGCATTATTCATTAAAAATCAGGATTTGATGGAAGAAAAGGCCTGTTTGGGACACATTTGCCATGGTTTTTTTCCCATGTGTGTTTTTGCAGAATTCTCTGTGCTCTGTCCTGTTCTTCCTTTGTCCTTCAGAGACCTTCCTTGGATTATAGGTCAGAAAGTCAAGATAGTTGGCTCAGATAAAGGGCTTTGTAATTTAAGGGATTGTTGGAACAGAATTCGTTTGGAGCCTTTTGAATGATTTTTTTTTTTATCTTAAAGAACAAAATAAAAAAAAAATATTGACAATTTTAATGAGATAAGCCCAGAGACTAAATTAGAACTGTTTGATTTCAGCAATATAAATTTTGATAACACCAAGCAAGGAAATGGCCATTCTGCTGTGTAGAATCCTCTCTGGTTTTATAGCACAACAGATTTCTTATCCAAATTTGTCTTTCCACTGACTGAAGGAGTAGAGGAGTTTAAGTGCATTTTTTTTCCTCTGCATTATTGAAAAATAGCACTTGTTAGGTATAACACGACTTCAGCAGCACAGGGAGACCTCCAAGTAATAAAACCTTTTGGTGCTAATAGTAAATTGCTACTTTCCTTCCCATCCCAATTTATTTACCAGCGAGAGACTCCTCAGTGTGGTACGAAATAACACTTTAAACGTGTGATTTAATCGCATTAAGATGAAAAGAAAAGCTTTGTTTTATTCTTTCATCTTCAAGCTGCAGCAAAGTGTTACTGAAGCTCTTCATCACTTGGCAGCTGAGGCAGGTTAAGTGTTTTGTTGGTGCTGCTGCTTGAAAGCTTTGTGCAGTTGTTTTTTAGTTAAACAGAGGTACTTAAAATAAAAAAAAAATCCTTTTCCTCAGCCTCGAGGGAATGGGATACACTTTTATTGCCTCAGTTTTTTCCCCCAATCCTGATTTGGTTGTGTTCTGAACTCCCTGACTTTCAGTGATGTTGCATGAAAGTTTTGGGCAGCACCAGACTGAAAATTGGGGTTCAGATATTCCAACCTGTTGGTTGAAATCTGTATTTAAAAAGTAGGGAAAGGACATTTCTTTTTTTTTTTTGTTTTTTTTTTTTTTTTTTTTTTTTTTTTGCAAGGTTTGTTCTGTGCTTCAGGCAATGCTTCAGAGCAAATTGATCAGATTTTTTAGCTTCATTAACCAGGTTTGATTTCACCTCATGTTAATCCCTAAAACCAAGGATTTAATCTAAACTGCTTTTTTTAGGCTGGGTTGGGAGATGATGGTTCTCCTTAATCTCTGGAAATCCAAATGCTTATTCCTTTCCTCCCCCCCCTTTTTCTCCTCTCCTTTTTCCCTCCTCCCTTTTTTCCCCTCCTCCCTTTTCCTCCTCCTCCCTTTTTCCTCCTCCTCCTCCCTTTATTTCCTCCTCCTCCCTTTTTCCTCCTCCTCCTCTCCCTTTTCCTCCTCCTCCTCCCTTTTTCCTCTCCCTCCTCCTTTTCCCCTCCTCCCTTTCCCCCTCCTCCCCCTTTTCCCCCTCCCCTTTTTCCCCTCCTCCCCTTTTTTCCCCCTCCTCCCTTTTCCTCCCCCTCCCCTCTCCTTTTTCCCCCTCCTCCCTTTTTCCTCCTCCTCCCCTTTTCCTCCTCCTCCCCTTTTCCTCCTCCCTCCTTTTCCCCTCCCTCCTTTTTTCCTCTTTTTTCTCCTCCGCTTTGTCCTCCTCCCTTTTTCCTCCTCCCTTTTTCCCTCCTCCCTTATCCTCCTTTCATGAGAGGGAGGCAGTTTATCCTTGAGAAAACTCTCAATTATCCCTGATGCTACTATTTGACATTTCTCAACATGGGGAGATGGCACCAATTTAGGAAATTTAAAGAGGAAAAAACCAATTTCAGGAGAAATGGGTAGGAAGAATGAGAAGGCAGTGCTTATCTAGAAGAATGATTTTGGTGCCAATCAGGAAATGAAGGAAGCTGAAATTTCTGGAAGAGCAGCACTGATATCCCATCACTTTGCTCCTCACTCAAAACTTGGTTGTGTTTCTGTGCCAGTCTGAACACTGATTTTTGCTTTTATTCTGCTCTGTCTTTGTAGAAGAAAAGAAAATATTCTACTCAAAGCGAACCTCAGGAATTTCTCAATTATCTGGGAGCATCTTTGTGATAATCAGATTATTCTTTCTCATCAGGATTTTCATATTTCACTTCTCACATACTTCACCTTTTTTTCCCTTCCTGTAATACCTTGATTTTCTTCCTGCTCACAACTTGTGACACAAAAAATCCTCCAGTTGTGGCATTGCCTCATCTGAGAGACCAGTCATTTGTACAAGTGATTTTTATTAGCAGATCTCCTTGCAAATCATTAAAAATGCAGGTGTTGGATTAATGTCGTTGGGAGAATTTTAAGCATTTCAGCGTTATCCTTTATTTTTATATTATTTCTGAATAATGAAAATAACCATAAACATCAGAGTTACATATTGTTAACAGCCTGTTTTCAGTTCTTATTAAAAACAACGCTACAGGTTGGAATATTAGGCTGAAAACACACATTTCAAAGTTGACAATGCTGGAGCTGTGTGCTGATAATGAAATAAAAAGTTAGCTTTGCTGGAGTTGGAGAAAAAGAATCAAAATGTATGTAAATTATCTTCACTTTCCTTGAGGAAAGAGAAATCCTTGTGCCTGTACAAGGAGTTAATTATGGGATGCACATGTTTGAAATGTGAATATTGGCTCTTTTTGAGCTGACTTCTTGGGTTCTGCTGTTAAATTTACATGAAATAAGTGTTTTTTCACTCGGTCACTTCATTCACTTCCAGATTATTCTCCCAAATAAACAAACTGTTGTATGGGATGTCAGAAACAATGCTCTTTTAAATGATCTTTAAAAGTAATACTTAAGAAAACCCACAAGAGTTTAAAACTTGGATTTTAAATGTTATCCTCAAGGCATAAGGAAATATTTAGAAATTCTCCTGTGCTTCCTTTTCCAAACAATTCTGATATCTAGGACCCTGTACAAATGTTTAAATTCTTTCTCTTGTACCTTGTGCAGTCAGCAATTACAAACCTGAACGTGCTGTAGTTTCCATCTGAGCTGAATAAACAAATTCTGCAATTATGGTTTTCTCTGCTCTGATGGATGCTTTGGAGCAGCCTCTTGTTATAACCTGGCTGAATGAACAGGAGATGAGATTTGAGCACAGCACAACAGCTGCTAAAGATCCACTTATTTATCACTGCTGCTTGCTTTGTACCCAATTTGAGATGAAGTGATTGCTTTCAGACTTTGGGCAGCCCATGTCATCGATAAATGAAATTATGACTTGATACGGAGATAGTCACCTTTTTTTTTAATTTCTTAATATTCAGCTTCTACTAGAAAATTTTTCTAATCCCTTTAAAATTTCATGCTCAGGTGTTAAATAGCTTTAAATGTACAGTGTGGAAATTGGATATCCTGATTTATCTTTCCATGCAACTGCAGCCACTGAGAAATCTGTTTGATGGGATCAGCAGAGGTATTGACAAGTGTTATCTTTGGGTGAAACACTTTTTTCTTTCATTAACCTTTACCTGGAAGGACACTTGTTTTTTATTTACAGGATTATGGTTGTTTATGTTTCCTGCTTCTTTCCCAGAATAACTTTTAAAGTTATTAACCAGTTTTATCCATAGAGTCAGATTTCTCAAGGATAATTAATTTATTCACGTGTTTTGTGAAATCTTGTGAGTGGATTGGTGTCAGTGGCACTGTTGCAGTTTTGTGGCATTCATAGGAATTTTCTCAGAGGGATGGGCTCAGGACAGGTAGAAAAAATCCTTCATGGATGTGGATCTGAATGGTTACAAAGGTCTCTCTTAGAGCCCCTTTTCCATAATTCTTGTTTTTTCCTGGTTTAATTTTAGATTTGCTTCTCTGGATCCCACCTGCTTCCACCTTCCACCTTATCAGTGCTTTCAAAATTCTGCCTTTTCCCTTCCATCCTCCTTCTTGCATGGATTCTTCACTCATTTGGGGTGGAAAAGACCCTTTAGATCATGGAATTATAAACTGGGTTGGGTTGGAAGGGACCTTAAAGATTATTTTGTGCCATGGGCAGGGACACCTTCCATAATCCCAGGGTTCTCCAAGCCGTGTCCAGCCTGGCCTTGGACAATTCCAGGGATCCAGGGGCAGCCCCAGCTTTTTTGTGCCAATATCACCATCTTAAATAAAAAAATTTATGTCACCCGCATTTGATCTGTGACCTCAAGAAACAACTGGACATGGCACTTAATGAATGACTTTAATTCATCCCCTGTGATTGTCCCCTCTTTATCAAATTTAGGTCCTCTAAGATAGGATATTTCAAAATAAGAAAATTATGTCAAACCACCTATTTTTGGTAGTGTGAATCTCAGAAATGAATTCTATTTGTGAAACAGAGCTGTGTGCACAGACAGGTACAACCTGATTATGACAGTCATGGGAGAAAATCTCCTAATCCTGCTCTCCTTTGCTTTTTCCAGCCCTCTGATAAATCCAGTGTGATTTGCTTTATCCCAGTTGAAATGAGTGCTGGCTGCAGGTTTGGGGTGTGCTGATGAAAAACAGGGCCAGTGCCCCACAAAGAGTCAGAATAGGAACATTTGACAGGAAAATTCTGTGCCTGGAACATTCCTGCCCATGGAAAGGTGTAAAAATCCCCTCCCTGAAGGCTTTTGTGGCTGAGTGATGAGCAGCTTTATGATCTCCTCATTCCTGCCCAAAGTGGCTCCAATCCAGGGCTGTAATTGGCTAAAATTGACTTTTCAGTGCCACTGATAGTGCACAATCACAGCTGGAGATTCCTCCTTCGAGGTGATGGCGGCAGATGAACTGAACATCAAAATTTGCTATTTTTGGAGCCCTGGCAGTGCAGAGAGGCCCATTTGGGAGCGTTGCACTGAGCAGTAGTGGTTGGTAATTCTTTGCCATTAGTGGCGACTTCTAAGAGATGTTTTAGTTAATAAATCCTTTTTTACTTTGCTGCTCCGTGTAAAAATACTGAATTATTTCACTCCTCCTCTGCAGCGCTAGAAGGAGTTTGTTGAAATACGTGTGAAGGAATTTAGAAACAGATTTTGTCCAAGAAGATGAAAAGGACACCAGTAAATTTCCCTGCCCTGTCAGATAAAATAGCTTTACAATAAACTTCTGAAGCAGAGAGATCAGGAACTGGACAACTTAAATTGTCCTGAAAGGACACCACATGCTTAATCCTCTTGAAAGCAGAGGCATCAAATCCTTCTTATCGTTGCTTACAATGTGATTATTTTTTTTTAATGTTGAATTACGGAATCCTGACGCTTTTATCCATTGTGTTTCACAAGAAAAGCCTTCCAGTGTGCGTGGAGTAGGGATTACTAAAACAGCTGAAATGGGAATTTTTTTCACTGCTGTATTCAATCTGAGGTAGGGGTAACCTTTGAAAGGTGTGTGATGCTTCTGTTTCATTATTTTTATTAATTATTTCCAATTAAAAGGAGGGCAGAATGACTTATGGCTAAAGAGCTGCTGAAATGAGTTATTATCTCTGCACTTTTATTACAGAGGTGGGGGAAATTTGGTTGAAATAATTCCCTCCCTTCCAGGGGCATCGAGAACAATCGAAAAAGTAACATTAAAACTCCATGTAGTCATTTATCTGCACAGCAGGAGTTCCTGTAGAAAGTAAAAATTAGAGGAATTTTTTAACCTTTTTTTTTTTTTTAAACTCAGTGGTTGGAAATGCTTGATTTTGTGGGCTCTCACATATTTCAAGATGTATTGAATATATTTCACATTTCTTCTCTTGCACAAAATCCCTGTGTTTGTCCCCTCTTTATCAAATTTAAGTCCTCTAAGATAATATGTTCCAAAATATCAAAATTATGTCAAAACTACCTATTTTTGGTGGTGTGAATCTCCAAAATGAATTATATTTGTAAAAGAGGTCTGTTATCACAGACAGGTACAATTTGATTCCAACAATCACGGGGGAAAATCTCCTAATCCTGCTCTCCTTGTTTTTTCCATCCCTGTCATAAATCCAGTGTGATTTACTTTATCTCAACATTAATACGATATTGAAAGGAGAATGTTCCAAATATAATAGGAACTAACTTTTTGTTACTTCTGCACCGTGCACTGTCTTGTTTCTAATTGAAATTATTATAAATTGATTGATACCCACATTTACATTGGAAAATAGAGGATGTAATATATGCAAGAGCGCCTTTGGAAAGTAAAATATTAAATATTTTTAAATTATTCACACTTAATTGCATTGTTTTCCTATTTAATTATCCTGTGAGCTCGTCTGAAATATTCTTTCACATTACCAATATTTAACAGTTAATACAAATTTCTGTCCTTGGAGGGGAGCTTTATGTTTGTGCTGAATTCATGATTGGAGGAAGTGCCTGGAATTGGGAATTTCAGAGAAACATTGCTGGATGTGTTGGTAGTTAAATTTGTATGAATCTGAAAGTAGAGTTTATTCTTGAGAATCCTCTTGAAAATAATAATATTTAAGAAAACCCACAACAGTTTAAAAGCTGGGTTTTTAAGCACATAACTTATTTTTTTAGTGCTTTTAGTGTTTTCTTGTAGCGCTGGTGGATTGAAGGGATGGTTTGTTATTTTTTTCATGAGGTGCAAGATTTGGGGTATTTATAAGGTTAAATCAGGCTTGCTGATTTAGGATATTTATAAGGTTAAAGATGAAATATGTTCAATACATCTTGAAATGTGTGAGACTGAGAAAGTTGGGGCTCTTCAGCCTGGAGAGGAGAAGGTTACGTGGAGATCTTGGAGCCACCTTCCAGTATTCTGTTCACTGGCTGGTATTTTTATTTTTCTTTTAAACAACTACGCTTAATTAGAAGGAAAAACACAACCTGGGTTTTTTTAAAAAAAAATTCATTATCGGAATATTACTTAGCTAAGTATTTTTTAAAAGGCATTTGATTGTATCAAACCAAAGTGTCTCTTCGTTAATAGCTTAATGCACCTGGCCTTTCAAGAGAATTTAGTGAAGGTACCTGCTAATAAATGCTGTTTGCATTAATTTTTTTTTTTTTTTGCAAATGCAGGGCTAATGGGCAGATTCCCAGCTCTGCAGGCTGGAAGTTATTTGAATAATTTGTCCATATCACATTTGTGATTTCTCAGGCTAACATTTCTGAGGCTGCAGGTGTCTGCTTTCCCTGAGGTGTGTTGTTTACAGCTTGGGGGGTAATCCTTACATCCTGCTGAGTGTTGCTTTTCCATCCAGCAGCTGCTTTGGAGTGAGAGGAAAAAGGTACGGATTTGGATTTTGTGATTAGCAAAGGCCAAGGAGTTGGAGTCAAATTTATGAGAGTAGCTGAGTTGTAAAAATCTTTCTGTACCAACCTTGGGGGATAAAATCACTGATGGTTTCTCAAGGATTGTCATTGTGTGAAGCCTTGTTCCCATCCTGCTCATGGGTGATTTTTGGAGTTCCAAGGCAGAACACATTTTATTTGTCTAAAACCTCGAGAAGTGTTGGGAAGTGAGAAGTCTTTCAGTCCTTCAGATGTTTAGAATCAATATTAGGAAGATAAATTCTTTCAAACTTTTCCTAAAGAATAAATAGACAAATAAGAGAAGTCAGGGTGGTGTATCCTGGATGCCACCAAAATGGTGAAAGATCTTTGTCCCTGTACAGTCCCTGCTTGGTCTGCCCCGATCCTGGCAGAACCTTTCTGATTTTTATCACTGTTGGCCCTGTCTGAATTCCACCAAAACCTCTCCTCAGTCCCCTCTGCAGCTGCACAGGGAGAGAAAACAGAATGAAGGCTTTCCCCGTGGAATTTCATGGGAATCCCAGCTCTGGAGCAGCTCCTGCCCCTCCTGCCCTGCCCTGGGTGTCTGCAGGACTGTTCCTGTTCCGTGTTCTCACCCTGCTCTGCTCTGGGCACAATTCCAGCTGCTCAAGAACTCTTTTTCTTCTTCAATCTGTTATCCCAGATATATATCCCTGTTATATTACATTCTCTATTTTCCAATGTAAATGTGGGTATCAATCAATTTATAATAATTTCAATTAGAAATAAGACAGTGCATGGTCTAAAAGTAACAAAATTTAGTTCTTATTATCATCCCCACCATTCCTGGCTGGCCCAGCCAGGTGGATCCATCCTGGAACTGACTGGAATTGGCTCAGAAGCCCCTCCAGTGTGGGGGAGGGCAATCAAACCATGGCCACACAAACCCAACTCTGCCAGTCAGGGTTTCCCCATGGAATTTCATGGGAATCCCATCCCTGGAGCAGCTCCTGCCCCTCCTGCCCTGCCCTGGGTGTCTGCAGGGCTGTTCCTGTCCTGTGTTCTCACCCTGCTCAGCTCTGACCACAATTTCAGCTGCTCAAGAAATTTTATTTTTCTTCTTCAATCTGTTATCCTGGAGGTATCCCCACCATTCCTGACTGGCCCAGCTGGGTGGGTCCATCCTGGAACTGGCTGGAATTGGCTCAGAAGCCCCTCCAGTGTGTGTGGGGCGGCATTAAACCATGGCCATACAAACCCAACCCACCCATTCTGTTCCACAGATCAGTTTGGTCACTCAGAGCATTGTTGCAGCCTCCCCTGGGTGTTCCATTCCCATTATCCCGGGGTGTTCCGTTCCCATTATCCTGGCTGTGTTCCGTTCCCATTATCCCAGGAGAACGCTGCCAATCAGGGTTTCCCCGTGGAATCTCAGGGAATCCAGCTCTGGAGAGATACTAGCCTGCCTGTCTCAGGCTGTTCGTTCATGTTCTTCGACCCTTCCCGTCTGACCACAATTTCAGCTGCTCAAGAAATTTCTTCAATCTGTTATCCGGAGGTATCCCCACCATTCCTGACTGGCCCACTGGGTGTCCATCCTGGAACTGGCTGGAATTGTCTCAGAAGCCCCTCCAGTGTGTGTGGGGCGGCATTAAACCATGGCCATACAAACCCAACCCACCCATTCTGTTCCACAGAGCAGTTTGGTCACTCAGAGCATTGTTGCAGCCTCCCCTGGGTGTTCCATTCCCATTATCCCGGGGTGTTCCGTTCCCATTATCCTGGCTGTGTTCCGTTCCCATTATCCCAGGAGAACGCTGCCAATCAGGCACACATCCCCTGGTCCTGCTGAGGGGACAGAGCAGCTCTTTGTGCCTGCAGCTCTGTGGGGTTTGCAGCGTGTTCCCATTAGTGCCCATCTCTCCAAATTGGTTTGTGAGGGGAGCTGTGCATTAACGCTCAGGGGGTGACTGTTCTGTGCTGCTGCAGGAGCAGGGAAAGCTCTAGGATGCTGCCTGAATGTACTTACCTGAAAATCATCCCAGTTTGGCTGCTCTGGGATGAAGTTAACACTGATTTCAGTTTCTTCAAATATTAAATGGGGCGGTGAGAAAGTCTATGCAGTATTCAAATTAAAATTTTAATATAATAATATTAATGTATGAATATTTCAGCACTCTTGCAACCCCCAGGTTCAACATTCTCTAACAGTTCAGTGGTCAGCTGTGCATTTTTAATGCTCTGCAGAGATGGCCATCACAAATATCATTCCTTTATCTAGAAACAGTCTTCATTTTCTGACCCTCTCTCCAATAAATTACTTTTCTTTTTAAATGTTCTTCCCCTAGAACAAATCCCTTCTCCTCGTAGAACTGCAATTATTTTTTTTTTAACTGAAACATCATAAAGCTCCCATTTGGGAGCTACCCAATTATGCCTTACAATAATTCTATTGAATGATCTATAGCTCTGCTTTTATTCCCTATTAGTATTTGGCTGATCGATGGGCGGCCTAATTGATTGTTAAGGTCAAATGTCTTTATTGGCTGGTGCCCGAATCTTTTCTCATTATGACATAAACCATCCTCTGGTCTGTTGGAGTTCTTGTACTCATTTTTTGCCCACCAGAACAATAAATTTCGTGATGTAGATGTTGGTGAACAAAATACTTAAATGTTGATATATCAACGTAATCCAGATAAAATGTGGGTTTGGTTTTTCACGCAGCTTTGTGATAGAGATTAAAAGGTTTGTATTTCCCTCTGAATTTTTTATTTTAATCTCATTTGTAATTCCCAAGTTTCCCCCCACTTTTCCCTCTGTTTCTGTGATCTCAGCAGTTCCTGGGCCTGGCAGGGTGGATATCGATTTCTGCTGCTTTCCCTGAGATGTTTATAACTGGATTAGTTGGTCAAGACTCCCATAAAGTTGATGAAATTCCTTCATTCATTCATAAAACTGTTTTGTGCGGCTGCTTTAGGATGAGTAGAATTGCTGGGAGCCTGAACTGGAATGGGAATATGGAATAACGATTTTGGATAATTGCAGATAAATCCAACTTTTGGACATGAGGTCACCAAGATAAAGATCCTGAAAATGAATTTTTCTGGGCTCAGCCTCCCCTGGCAGTGTTTTTGTCACTCTCCAAGGCTTTTGTCACCTTCCTGGATTCAGCAGCTCCGTTTTGCCGGGTGTTTTGGGGTGGGATCAGCTCTTGGAGCTCTGTGCTGCCATGGAGGGGATTTCTGTGCTGGAATTCCCTGGATTTCTGTGCTGGAAATCCAGACTGTGCCAGAGCTTCAGCTCAGTGTGGGCACAGCTTTATTCCAGCCAGGATTAGGATTTAGCTGGATTTTGGAGGTTTTATAGACATTTTTCAGCCTTGTAGGATTGGTGACTCTCCAGTTTTTCTCCCTTTATTCATATTCTTGAAGAAGCTGCTTCCCTCCTTTTTCTGTTCTTAACTTTCATGGATTCATCTGACAGAATCTAAGTGAAAGAAATATTCTTTCCATATCTGTTTCTTTAAACAAAATCAGGAGAATTTGGGGCAAAATCTTTGTCTAGGACCTAGAAATGTGAATATTTAGGATGATATAAAAGCTTTGTTGTGTAAAATACATCCGAAAATACTTGATCCATTGCACAAAAAAATTCCTTTGGTTTTATATGAATAAAACCCAGCATTTTCTGAGCATTTATGTCTCTCATCCCCCCTGGTTTTACTGTACAAAGACATATTTCTGAAGAAAAATATTTAATTTGATGTATAGTGTATGTTGTTTAATTTTCAAAAGCTTGCACTAATTGAAAAACTGTTTAATAAGAAAAATTTTTAAAGGCTTGCTGGTGTTGTGCTGACATTTCAAAGATATTTAAACCACAAGAAAGCAGCTCCAACTGCTGTGTGGAAAAAATAAAATAAACAATCAGGGCACTGTATTAGGCAGTTTCTGTAATTTGGGATAAAGTTGTGTTCTGTTAACATTTCATTGAATTTTCTTCTAATTGCAGTTAATGAAGAAGAGCTGAAGAAAAGAATAGCTGAGGAACTGGCATTGGAACGAGCCAGGAGAGACGCCGAAGCTCAAAAGAGAAGGTTGGTTCATTAATAACTGTATTTCAAACAAAACCCGGGCTTTTTATAATAAAATTAATAAAATGTTTTTATTTCATTTACCTGATTTTACAGCTGAACTTTGGGGGCTGTGTAGGTTTGAGTATTAAATCCATGTTCAACAACAAATGAGTTGGAATTTCCTTGTAAGAGCTGATTCCAACTGTTGCTCTAAATCCCTTTTGACCTCCTGAGCGGGGCTTTTTTGCTTTTTAAGCTCAAGCTTTGCTGATTCCTCCTGAATCAAATAAATAATCACTTTGTGCTGCAGATACAGAGCGGGGTGGGGTCCTTGTGACCCTGGGGGCTGAGCAAAAGGTACCTTGAAATGGGAATTGTGGAGATTTATGGGAATTCTGGAGATTTCTGGGAGCTGCAGGATATTTTGAGGTGCTTTGAATGTGTAAAATGCTGTATTAAAGCAATTTACACCAGAAAAACCCTTTTTGATTCCTTTCTGTATATTGAAATATTCCATTCTGTATATTGAAATATTCCTTTCTGATGCATTTTTTACCTCAAAGATTCCAGTGATTCTGAAAGCCTGGGCAGAGCCATTATTAGCAATTAAAAATTCCACTTTAAATTTAGAAATTTTGGTGTCTGCTGAACTTCTGTGGTTGTTGTAAATAGAAAACACAACACTTCGAATATAAATATGAACTTACACATTGTCCTCTGCTGAGAATGGGGAGAAAAGCTCATTATGATGGATTAAAAAAAATTAGGCTGTAATTAGTACTACTTAAACTGTCTGCATATATCTCAGTTGTTTCCTACCCAGCATTCTGTTATTTAATTAAGTTAGGTTGATGGAGTATATAATTAGATAGGACTATATTAATGTCCCAGGGAACAAAAGAAGTATCTGGCTTTGCTCTTTTTTTTTTTTTTTTTTTTTTTTTTGTGTGTCAGCAATAAAGGAAATCAATAAGTTCCAGTGAAATCTTCTCTCTCTTCAGCTGAGCTTTGACAGAAAAACTTGGGTTATTTTTGAGCATCTTGAGTGTTAGACTGAGCTAAATGGGATTAAATGTGAAATATTTGGTTTGCAACTGCAGCATTTTGTCGCGGGACACTTTTGGGCTATCAGGGGTTGTGCACTGGTCTGTGAAAGGGAGGGAGCAGATTTATTTATCAAAATAAATTAATTAATAATTAATAATGATGATAAGAAAGGGACAAATATCAAAACTCATTAACAGCTTTCATTCTTTTCTAGGTCTGACTTATTTAATTAATTTTTTCCAGAGCCAGGATCTTTTTATTATCATATTTACATGATATTTACAATTATAAAAAGGTTTTTAAACAGAGCATAGAGGCTTTTTTTGTCTCTAATGAAACAGCTGTAAAAGATGAAGATTTTTTTTATAAGTAAAACTTAAAGGTCTTTATGGGATGGATTGTGCTTGAAGTCTGCATTTTAAAAACATTCAAGAAACATTGATCAGATAAAATATTTTGTCTTGCCTATGTAGAATGGTCCAGGTAATACAAACATGGACTATAAACTAATTTTAAATTATAAATAATTTTAAATGATAAATAATTTGTGATATAAATACGAACACTGATGCAGTGTTGAAAAACAGAACAAAAACCTGAGTTCCCACTGTGCTGCATTGAAGCTGCTTGACCTTGCATGTGTGATTTATTAACAATTTAATTTGGTACTTTTAAGACAAATCGTGTTGAGGTATGATACAAAAATTAAAATTTTTACCTCCACATTCATCTTATGGATTGTTTTACCATAGATGGTGTATTTTGTGTGTTTAATTCTCACTTCTTTCTCAAAAATAGGGTGGTTTTTTACCCCAATATTTAATTGAAATAACATTTAAACATAAAAATATCCAAAACTTTGGACTGTTTGTTGTCTGATTCCAACTGACAGATTTTGGTGCTGTTCCATGAGCATTGTATGACCACACTCAGATTTGATTGCAAAATGTGTTTTACTCCTTTCAGAATGTCAAGGAAGGAAATCTTAATTTTAACTTCTCAATAAATTATTTATTCACACATCCATACACAGTACAGATGGGCTCCTCTATATAAAGTTAAAATCTGTGCTTATTTGTGGGATTAGAGCTGAAAAATGACTCTTGAATTATATTTTAATGCCTCCAACTCACTAACAATACATAAATTAGAACTTCGGTTTAACAAGAGTTGGAAAAAATAGATAAAATAAAATAAAATTTAGATCTACCTTAGAATAAATATCCAAAATTCTGCCCTGATTACACTTTACTCCTTTTACTGTTGATTCTCCCTTTAGTTTTTGAACATTTTGAAATGTTTTCATCTGAAAAGAGTTTTTATTTAGGAAAGTTCAGTCAGAAAATTGATTTTTGTCAATTTGAGACAGAATTTGCAGTGTCTGCATTAATAAATGCTACGGTCTTGGGGTGATACTCAAGGCAATGTAAAAATAAGAGGATGGACACACGAATTGGAGCTTGGCAGTGGTGACAGGGAATGAATGATCATTAAGAGAAGAATTATGAATAATAAATAAAATAAATCCACACAACTCAATGGACCAGTAGGTAATCATTTGAATTTTACCTTTTTTCTCCTTATTCTACCCACCTCAGCAAATACTTACCATTTTTTTCTTATTTCCCAAGAAAATGAAGAAGTTTTTAATGTTTGGCTTTGAGACCAGGCATTGGGGAAATGGGTAATTTTCCTTCTCCCATCAGAGAGCAGAATGGAAGTTTATCCACTCCATCCATTAACTTTTTCCTTGGATATAAATCCATTCATTTATTGGGGTTCATGAGACTGACGGTGCTCAATAAATCCGTTTTTAAAGTTTCCTTTATGAAAAGTGCAAGCAAAGGCAAAAGTATTTCGAGAAAAACGTTTTTCATCAGCATAATGATAAAATTTTAGGTACTGCCAACCTCATCAGAGCGCTGGATCCCTCTGCTAAAATACACAAATCGCTGCTTCAGAGGGGAGTGATGGATGTGATTTCCCATGGAAATTGAGCGTTCCTGAATGATGACTTGCCTTTTTTTTTTTTTTTTCTTTCCCCTTGAAAATCACAGAAATTTCAGCCTTATTTATTTTGCTAATCATTTCGCTCAGGTTAATTATATTTGGGATGGGGGGGGTTGAGTTTCTTCCTTGGCAAGTGTTTCCCAGCTTTCGTTTTTTAAATGTGATTTGGCACGGGGTAAATATTAATTATTTGTGGAGTGAGGTGGTTTTTTTTTCAAACTGCTGTGCATGGCAGTGCCTTCAATAGTGCAGGAAGTGGATTTTATTCAAGTCTCGCAATATATTCATGCTTGGAATTTTGTTGGTGTGCCAGAAATGTGTCCCTGTGCATTTGTTTCATGACTGTCCCGGGATGGGCTGTCATTCCCAGAGTTGTTTCTTAGAGGAAAGTTCCTGCTCTAAGTAGGAATTTCAAAGCAGGGAAAGGGTGCAAATAGAGTTTGGTTTGGTTTGGTGGCTGTGCAGTGACTCTGCTGCCAGGTCTGCTCTGAAAGTGTTTAGGTGTGACAGGGAGGGATCCAGGGAGAGCTGGAGAGGGACTGGGGCCAAGGGCTGCAGGATACAGGGAATGGATCAGAGTGGAAAAGGGGCGATTGGGGTGGGATCTGGGGAATTGGGAATTCCTGCCTGGGATGGAATTCTCGGAGAATTCCTGGATCCCTGGCAGGGGAATTGGGTTTTGGAGCACCCTGGGACAGTGGGAGGTGTCCCTGCCATGGCAGAGGTGGCCCTGGATGAACTTTAAAATCCTTTCCAACCCAAACCATTCCAAGATTCTATAGTGGCTTTTAAAACTCTGAGTTTTTGCTGTGTCTGTGACCAGACAGTCAAACTTGGGTAACATTTCTCTTGAAAACCACATGAAAAATCCTTTCCTCAATTGATGCAAACGAGACCTCATCAAGCATTCCCTGCTAACGAGCTGCTGGATTCTGTTCTCCGTGGCTCACTGGGCTCTGCAGGCTGTGACATTTTATCTGCCATTAGCTGGAAAACTTCTTTCAACCTCTATTTGTGAACATCCTCATCTGTTTGGAGGAATCTTTCCAACCTCGAAATCGGCTTTGTCTCCACCCCGGTGCACAGAGCTGCTCTCTGTGGTGGGTTATTAAAATTGGAACCATCAGATTTATTTATTTGTTGTTTTATCGTGCTGGAGGAGGGGTCTGGGATGACTGAATCACTCTAGGGTTTCACTGATGCTCTGATGCACCCGAGTGCTTTCCCCAACCTTTTTTTTTTTTGTGTTGTCTCAGCAGTCCACTGCATAAATTACAACCTCTTAGTAAACCCAGAGTAAAAACCTGGCACAGAACAAATTCACCGATGCAAACGTAAAGTGAGAGAAGAATGAAACAGAGTATTAGACACGAACCCTGTGGGAAGCTGCACACCAAAATTGTGATATGAAAATCGATCCCGGGGCCTGACCTTTCCGTGCTGCCTGTGCTTTAAAACTTCCCATCGATCGCTGTTTTAATGACATGTTTATTCCAGTTTCCTGGCATAGGTGTGGAGAACGAGGGGGGAAAAGAAAAGGATTGATTTATTTACCACCTCCAGTCTATATTTCAGTGAGGTAAAGGTATGAAGAGCATCTTAATGTATCTTCAGTTCACAAATTAATGGTGAGGAAAACTTCTTCAGGGCGTTCTTTTCCTCCTAAATGATGATGTTTTCCCAGGTAATCAGCTGTGTTGAATTGGGAAAACTAATTTTTCTTGTAGGATTGTCCTCCAGGGGGGACAAAAAACTGCTTTTTAGGAAATAGTTATTATTTTGTGTTCTGCCTCAGGGACCTGTTGGTATTGTTTGGATTAAGTGTGAAAAGAGTCTGGAAAACTCCATTTTCTCTGCTGCTGACAGTCAGAGAGAAAGCTGGGAATACTCTGAAGGAGTCAAAGTGATCATAATTATTTGGACTCATGATGTGATGCTGATGTTTTTTTTTAAATATATTTTAATTATTTATATACTTCTAAAGATTTTTGTATTTTTAATGTATTTTGTACTTTTAGTTTACATGTTTGTAATTTTTGTAGTTTAGTTATGACTGGAGGAGCCAAAGCGATTTTAATTGTTTGGGCTCATTATAGTGATGCTTGATTTTTTAATACATTTTTCAATATATTTTATTATTTTTTGATTTTTTTTTATTTTTGACTTTTTTTGTACTTTAATTTATATGTTTGTAATTTTTGTAGTTTAATATTTTAGTTTTGTTTAGGGAACTGCTGGGCAGAAGATGAAACATTTTCAGTTGGAGGCTGATGAGTTCTGTGCTGTTTGAAAATTTGAGGCTTCAACCTTGGTTGAAGGAACCAAGTAAATTTTTAAAAAAATATATTGTGTAAACCAGGCTTTAGCTTCATCTGTGAAGAAATCCTTTAGAATAAGGGGATATTCCTGTATTTATTTGATTTCTTACTGAAGAATTCTAAATAAATATGCTAATTTAAAAAATCTATAAAATTACGTAAATGTTATACACAGTGTGCATCTTGGTGTTTTCCACCTTTGAAGAGTTGTACACCTAAAATCCTATTAAAATACCCAAGTAAAACCCTTTTATCCCCTTAACTATGTCTACCTCATAATCCTCAAACCCGCCAAAAGGCAGCAATAGGTTAAAAATAAGGTTTAATATCTGCTGGCAAGAGAAGCTGCGGTGGTTTTGTAAAACCACAGATCCCAATCGATAATCACGCTGAGGAAGGTGAGGTGTGTGCCACTGATTTTATAAAAATATAAAATAAAACCATTTTTTCTTGGAGTGTCCAAAGGGCCCCTTCAGTCTCAGGACTTGGGTTTTGCCTGAAATCTGTAGGATTATGGGATAATTTCATCATGTCTCAGGAAAAGAGGGAATGGGGAGGGTTGGGCTGGGTCTGGCTGTCCCTTTTGCAGGCAGGGCAAAAAGCCAGGATTAAATTCCAGGAAGGAATTTGGGATTTTGTTCTAAATTTTAAATCTTTTCGGGCAGCCAGCTCTCAAACTCAGGGAAGTTCAACGTGGGATTTTTACCTGGAAAAAGCCAAGAAAGCAGAAAAATGTTTATAAAGTTTGCAAGTATCAAACTGTCTTTGAAGCCTCTTCAACTTTGATTGTTTTCAGTGAAAAAAGGTATTGTTTTCAGAAGGAGAGAAAGGTGTTTGGTAGGGGCAGATGCTCTTCGAGATTTCCTGCTCTGATTCGCCATTAATACCATTATGTCTGGCTCTCAGGATATGGAGAGATGAATCTTGGAGATGGGAGGTGGAAATTGGACAAAGCTGAGCTATAATTCACTCCTACCTTTATAAACCCCAATTTTCAGGGGATTATTTTTCACTTGGGTTTTAAAACCTGCCATCTCAGCTGACAACTCGGATCCCGAGCTTCATCTTGATCAGTTTATTTCCAGGAGAGATGGGGAAATGACTCGGAGCCACAAAAATCATACTCTTCATAGTTTCAGGTAGGAAGGATGAAAACCATTCCCCTTCTGGCAATTTTAAACAAACCTTTGCTTTCAAACTGCTGGGCTTTTTCATTTTGAAAAGCAGCAAATGAGCAGACACAGCAGAGAAATGCTTAAAAATAATAATAATAATAAAATTTTTTCTGACTGTCACTTCATTTTAGTGGATAATTAATGTTGTCGTAATTCCAGGACTGTTTTTGCAGATCCCAAGGGGAAGGATATTAAGTTGGAAAGTAATTTTGAGTGGAGTTCTGTGGGTAGCTAAACACACACACAAATTATGTAAAGCAGTTTGACAATTCTGACTCGGGTTCTCTGTGTGCCTCTGGCATTGAGGTGAGAATTTGCTCATCTGTTTTGTCTCTGTAAAATACTGAATATTTTACAGTATTGTTAATATCTGTACAATAACAGATATTTTAAAAGCAGTGTAATTAAAAATCCCCTCAAACATTAAAATCTCTTCCTTCCTGCACCAAACACTGCCCCCAAAACGTCCCACAACTCAAAAAATCTCTAGAAAAACTCAAACACTGCCCCAGAAATGTCCCAGAATTCAAAAATCTCCAGGAAAACTCAACCACTGACAAGAGTCGCTGTCCTTGTTGCTCTGAGAGTTCACAAGCTGTCCGTGGAAGTGCTGTTGATGAATTGAATTAATTGGAGTAAGCTGAGTGTGTAATTAGAGGTTTGAAAAGAGTGTCTTGGATCTGCTCATCGAGGACTGGCGTGGAAAATCAGGTGGCCAGGAAGGGTTTTTCGTGGACAGGTGTTGGGTGGGGTTGGGGAGAGGTTGGGGAAGGCAAAGGGATAATGAAGGTGTTTGCTGGTGGATGCATGGAGGTGCTTGGACTCGGTGTTTGAGGGGTAACTGAGGCACTGAAAGCAGTGGGTACAGGGGGCAGGGAGAAAAAGCCTCTTAAACCAACAGAAATTGCATTTTTAGATTTGTTTTGGATTGGAGAACAGACATCATGGAATCATGGAATGGTTTGGGTTGGGAGGGAATTTCAGGATAATCTAATTTTGGGCACAGAGACACCTCCCACTGTCCCAGGGTGCTCCAATCCCAATGTCCAGCCTGGCATTGGACACTGCCAGGGATCCAGGAATTCTCTGAAATCCATCCAGCCTCCCACCCTCCCAGGCAGGAATTCCCAATTCCCAGATCCCACCCCAATCTCCCCTTTTCCACTCTGATCCATTCCCTGTGTCCTGTCCCTGCAGCCCTTGGCCCCAGTCCCTCTCCAGCTCCTGGAGCCCCTGGAATGTTGTGGAAGCTCTCCCTGGATCCTTCCCTTCTCCAGGGGAACATTCCCAGCTCGTGTGCTGTTGGGGATCCCAGAGCTGGACACAGAACTCCAGGTGGGAGCTCACCCTAAAGAAAGATCAGAATCACAGTGAGCTCACCCTAAAGAAAGATCAGAATCATGGGGAGCTCACCTAAAGAAAGATCAGAATCACAGTGAGCTCACCCTAAAGAAAGATCAGAATCACGGGCAGCTCACCCTAAAGAAATATCAGAATCCCTGGGAGCTCATCCTAAAGAAAGATCAGAATCAGTGGGAGCTCACCCTAAAGAAAGATCAGAATCAGTGGGAGCTCACCCTAAAGAAAGATCAGAATCCCTGCTGCCCTGCCCTCCTTGTTTATGCTGTTGGACGTGTCCCAAACTCCTACAGAGTCGTTTCACAATTTGGGATGGACCAAGGATGAGAGAGGAGTTCCTGTGATGGGAAAAGGTCCCCCAGAGCCTCCTTTGCTCCAGGCTGAGGAAAAGGAGCACTCAAAATTTGAAGCCAAAATGTCCTTTTAGCACCACGGCTTTAAGGTACAGAAAAATGTATTTTCTGTTAATATTTCCAGTATCTGAAATGTTTAAAAGTGAAATTTTCGGAGAAGTGTTAAAAACGTGGTTGATACTAATGTTGGGAACAGCTCCTGTCACCTGTGATGTGCAAAATCTTACATAAGCAGAGAATAATGTTTTTAATGAGCAAACAGTGGTAGAAACTTCAGTTCTGAAGAACTTTTTTGTGTTGTCTGAGACTTCACCTTTCAGATCATTTATTTCTCTCTGTCCTTAGTTCTGTTTTTGGCAAATCAGACGAACTCGAGGTAATTTCTCTGACTTTGCAGACAGGTGAGAGAAACGGAATCAGAGAAATCTCCATTTCACACCTCGGAGATGTTTTCCTGGTGTCTCTCGCGTCCTTTCAAATCCCTCAGCGACTCCGGCGATTTTCAGCCGCCGCTTTCTGCGTTCGGCTCATGAAATATTCAAACTCAGCACTCACTGACGTTATTCGAGCATTAATATTGCAACGTGGCCTAAACACGTTGTTCAAAACATTTTGGGATCTTCCCTGAGTCTGTCAGGAGGAATTAAGGAGCTTGTTGAGGTCCAAAAAAGTGGAAAAACCTGATGATTCCTCCTAGTGTTGGATCTTGTTGGAGGAATTTTTTGAATTCTATATAAACTGATAAACTCATGGTTTTTCCCCTAATTTGTTGAGGACAGGGTGGTTTTCCAGACAGCTTTGGAACAGGGAATATTTTGATTTTTACTCGGTTGGGAGTAATGAAAAATGACACGATTTGCACTTTAGACTCGAGCGAGTTTATCTTGGAGCGCTGCAGATCCATCAGTTCGTGCAGTTTGGAGTCTGTAATAAAGATAAAACAACTGGCAAGTCATCATTGCCCCGAAAAATAGCAAAAAGAAAATGCTTGGGCTTTGAAAGCGTAATAAATTTCCAATATCTGGAAATAAAGGTTGGAAATGACAAATTGCCGTATTTCTCTAAGAGTGTTGTTTACCAGTTTTAGATTTCGATGGATTCTTGATTAATAGAGAAAAATCTGTGAAGTGGCCATCAAAGCACAAAACTAATATTTTTCAGCTTTTCTCAGCGTGTTGCTGTTGTGTCTGAATTAAAAGGTGCTTTTTCCTTAATTAACATCCGCAGGTGTTTTTCAGGAGCAACAGAAATGGATATTTTGAAGTAAACAAAAGAGGGAATTGTTGGGGATTTCGAATTGAATTGCTCATCTTCTTATTGTGGATAACGGGGGTCATGCTGGGCAAGAGGAAAGTCCTGTGCCATAAATCCACACGGCAAAATTAGCAATTTACTTTCCATGAACTTAATTAAAAAAATGAAAAGGATGGAAACTTCTTGGAGTGCAGCAAAGTTTTACCAATTTTTTTAATGTATTTTTGTATTTCTTGAGCTACAGAAAACTTTTTTGGCCCTCAGAGATACTTGGGTCTTAAATTTCTAATTCTATTTCTACATTTCAAATTACATTTTTTAATTCTAATTGGAGGGAGGAGCCAGTTGTATATTTGGCTTCTCCTGCTGAACTTGATATGATGGCTGTTAATTATTAATTTTAAGTCATTATTTAATTGAATTTTTTTTTTTGCTGTTGTTGCTTCGTGTTGCGATGTTCTTGTTATTCTTGGATTTTAAGAGATGTGGATTAAGCATTTTAGGCCATCTTAAATGAAATATTTGACTTATTCACATGAAATATTTGATTTATTCACAGGTAGATTCCCTTTTGCTTAATCTTGCATGTAGGATGTTCAAAATTAGTTCAGCAAATAATAACAAATGCCCCTAAAATCTCACATTCTGTGCTTTTACAGAAAGAAAAGAGAGGAATAAAAGATGGAATTCAACAGCAGAAATTTCTGGTGAAATATTTTCCCTTGGTCTGAAGTTCTGTTTGAGGGATGGTTGGAAGGGATGGTTTGATCACGTATTTGGTTTCTGTACCTCCTACCCGCACCTCAAAAATTCTAAATTAATCAAAATTGCATTATGTGGGAACATCTTAGGGAACTCTTTTTGCTTCTTGTGGTGTGATTGCTCCTTGAGGTGATGTGGTGCCTTAAATCTGATTTAGCTGGAATGTACTGCAAACATTATTTTGATTAAAGTGACTTCAGGACTAAAACGGTCGAAAATTTGTCTTACAGTGGAGCCTAAATATGATAATGTGCTAACAAAAATACTCAAATTCTTGTTACACCTCTCTGACAGGAATAAATCTACTGAGATCCCTAAATCCTGGGTGGTTTGTTTAGCAGGATTTACCCATCCTCTCACAAAAAAAAACCACAGATCCATAAATTTCCTTCACAGCATTAAGTTAAGATTGTTGAAGTTCTCCATGACAGTGGCGGGGAGAGGCAGGAATTGCTTTTTGTGTTGGTTGGGTGCCATAAAGCAGCTGAGAACATGAAATATTGTGAAGTGTTAACGCCGACTTCAACGGGAGCTGCTTCTTAATGCTTTATGTGCCTTTCCCAACAGCGCCGTGAGAAGTGATTGCCTCGCGTGCCACACTTCATTAAATCAGCCACTCCACGCTTCTTAAAGCCCTATTTCATAATTATTTAGAAGGATTGGATTCCGAAAGATATCAATTGGGGAGGAAAATGTACAGCCAGCAGCCTTTTCTGCTGGCTCAGCACTTTTTGGAGCATTCTTTTCGGGATAAATGATCCTTGTTGTCTGGAGTTCTGTGCTCAAACACAACGACCATTATCCTGAGCTTTTATATCTGCTGTAATTAAAAATGTCCCTTGAAAAATTCTTGTGGAATTCCTGGAGCACTGGCAACTTGTGCTGTTCAACTCCTTACAAATTGCTAAGGTGCCTCACTCTATTTCATTTGATTTAATTTATTTTCTTTTTTACCTTTGCCTAGATAATAATATAATTCATTACTGTAGATTCAGCTGATATTTGCTTTTATCTGGTACATGCTGAATGCCAGGGAAATGAATTTGTAATGCCAAGGAATAAAAAAAAAAAAAAAAAAAAAATCCTGCTGTGAGGTTGATGCAGGCGAATGTTTGCGATCAGCGGGATCTGCCCAGTGTTTGTTTCATTAAGCTCCTACAAGCCACCCAATTATGGAACTCAAATAAATGGAAATGACTTCAAAATCCTGCTTATTTTGTTAAAAACTCTGCTGAATGTAAAGCAGCTGAGGCGGGTGTTTGGGAATATTGTTTTGTGAGTGAAAATGGCCCTGAATGAAAGTTTGGTGGGTGCTTTAGGAACTTAACTCATTTTGTGTGATCCTGATCACACAAATAAGAGTCGATAAAAAAGACTTGAAATTTTTGTTTTAAGGTGCTGCCTGGAGCAAGGCAATCTAGGACATAAAAAAAGTTCCTTTTTGGCCTGAATTGTGTCAGATTTGATAATGAAATAATGTAATTTTCTTTTATGGTGGAATGCCCTGCAAGGAAAGGGAAAGGGAGGAAAAAACCCAAACAGTAAAATGGGCGATACAGAGTTTTCTTTGAGGTGATCTGAGTATGTTACTCTAGATTTAAATGAGAGATTAGGAAGAAAATCTTCTCATTAAAGATATAATTTGGTGTAAAGAAGATTTAGAAGTAAACATCTAAGTGTTGTGTGGTTGTTTTGTTTGGGGATTTTTGATTAGTTGTTTGGGGGTTTTGAGTTTTGTTTTGTTTTTTTTAAATTTTTATTTTTAGGATTTTTTTGTGGGGGGTTTTTTTGTTATGTTTTTTTATTTTGATTTTTTTTTTTAATTTTGCAGAATTCTAATGTGCAAACCTGTGGCTGAATTTTTCAGACATTCTATATGCAAAGTATATTCCATTTGCTTTAATAACTCCACTCAGTAGAACACAAATAAAGAGATGTTTTTAAGGGAAAACCACTTGAAGGAGGTCAAATCCAAGAAAAATCTTCCTTCAATCTGAGGAAACATTAAATTCTCTCTCTCTTTTTCTCACCAGAAAAAAAGCTGCTGAGACTTCTATTTTGACACTTTCTCCCTTTTTTTAGACAAAACATGATTTTTCTGATCCAAAAGACAACCAGCATGTTTTGACTGTGCCATTGATTGCATGAAGGATTTGTTATATCAATCCTGCTGGAATTATTTGGGGGACCTTGGGAAATCACTTAATGGAATTTGGTCCATGTCTGCATAATCTTGACTTTTTTTTTTTTTTTTTTTTCTTGCTGGAGTAATTGAAGATGCTGCTTAATAAACTTTTCTAAAGATTCCCAGTTGGTTGCTGAATTTCAGAGGGTTGGAGCTGAGCACTGAACTAATACATCTTGTAATTGTCTTTTTTCCTCCCTACCTCACTAAATGCATTCCCTGGGGATGAATCTAATGTACTCTAATGCTGGTACCTTTTACAAAGTGACCCCACTCATTAGGATTTGTTCTCCAGAGCTCCCTTGACAACAGATAAATGCACTGAGAATATCGAAGCTTCCTCTCCATCACTCTTTCCCCTCTCCAGAAAAAAAAAAAAACCATTTGAAAGCTGGCATTTCGTAGTTCCATTACTGCTCCGAGTTCCTTCACTCGAGTTTTTATTCACGGAGCGATTCCGTGAAAATGAGACACGGTTTGCTCATCTCAAGTACTCCACTGAAGGTTTCAAATCTATTTATGGCTTGTGACAGATAAATATTGAGAATTTCCTGGGCCTGGAGTTGCCTTTATTAACTCTGTTGTACCAGGTTCGATAACTGTTTTCTCTGCTGCTCTCAGACCGCTGGGAAAGGTTGATTATGGTTCTTCGATCTTGTTGGAGCTTGGGAAATGGATGCAGTGCTTGGGTTTGTGATGTGTTTAGAGGGAGGAAAGCACTATCCCAATGCAGGGAAGCTTTTAGTTGGAAATTGAGGGCCTGCTGGCTGGTGGGAAAAGGATTTTCCTGGAAAAAATGGTTCCATAAAACCCAAAAAAACAAACGACCATCAGCGTTCTCTGCATTTTACTTAAAAATACATTTTCCTGATTTAGCTGTAATTTATATGATTTCATGAACAGTGCTATCAAGGCTTTTGTCTATTCAAATTTTAATACTTCAGTCTGAAATAAACTGGTTTTTTTAGTGAATATTTGTATTTATGTGTCTTAAGAAACCAAGAGTAAATATTTCTATATTTACTTTTAAAGTGACCGTTCTGCTTTGACACTACATTCGGAAATCAGTTTTCTACATTTCCCTCAATTGAAATCTCTCTCCACCTCCTGTAGAATGAAACAAGAGCAAATGTACATTCGGGATGAGTTTGGAAAAGTCCTGGAACGGGAGAGGATGTCCTCAAACGAGCACCTGGCCCGAGCCATCATCCGGGAGCGAGCGGCCACCGAGGAGGAGCGGCAGAAGGCTCAGCGCTTTGTGAGTGCTCCAATTCTTACTGAAAACTCCCATTTTCCAAGCAGCTCTGTCTTCAGGCCTGTTGGTATTACAGGAAATCAGATCTCTTCTGGTTATTTCTTATTTTTTCATTGCTAGGTAGTAATGAGTCATTTTATTTTACTCACATATCCCTCTTTGAATGGCTTTTGCTGATTTTTTAAAGAGCTTTTGTGATTTTTTGAAGAGCTTTCGCTGCTTGTTTCCAACTTTGGAACCAACTCAATGACAAATTCTGTATCAAAAAATCATCTCTCATTAGAGCTGATGGATCCAACCCTTCCTGACAAGGAAATTGGAACATATGGTTGGCTGTTTTCCTCTGAAAACTGACATTACACATTCCAGCCCCTTCCAAATGCCTGACAGATTTATAACTTCTTCCATTGAGTGTTTGCTCGCTGTAGTGAGTCTCTATTGACTCTTTTTTCTAACAATAATCATTATTCTCTGAGATGGGAATATGCCTTAAAAATAGAAATAGATAGGAATGAAATTGATATTTTCAAGGCAAAAAGTTTAAAATACTTAGTGAGCATTGCTATGAAAAGAAATGGGAATTACTCATGTCAGCAGCTCTGTAAATATTTGTTGGGCTCTCTAAATCTGGAGGAAAATTGGAGATTTTAAAATTTAAATTTTAAAATTTAAGGTTTGTGGATTGGTGAATCAGTAATCAATCACTTCAATAAGCAAAAGCTGCATCTATTCTGTGTAAGTAAAAATCTTCAAAGGAAAAATGTTTTTCATGTTTTTCCAAATCCCAATTTCAAACCAAACTGATTCCACCCCAATGTTGGTGTCTTTTCCATCCATTCCTCGATGCTTTTTCACCTCTGTGGTTATTTTATTGTCGAAGAATAATTTCAGTTATAAACACTGCACATTTCACTGTAACATAAACATATAAACACTATAATTTCAGTTCTAAACACTGAAATGGTTAATTAATTAATATTTTGTCACTGTAAAACATGGGAACAAAGGAAAATAGAAAGGAATGGTGACTAAGGTATAGCCTCAGTTATTTGCTTTAAATCCTTGGATTTTTAATATTGTGTGGGACAGAAGGATTTTGTGGCCTGGAGCTAATGAGGAGTTGAAGATTTATAACAGGGACTGTTTTTTGCATAATTTCTTGGGATTGCATCTTTTTCTCCCTGATGGGATGAGCTCTGAGTTTGGGAAGCACAGGAGTCCTTCTCCTCAGGCAAATGCTGGAGAAAATCCTGATTATGGATATGAAACTGCTTTATTTCGCTATTTTACTGATTTTATTGTTAATTTTCACTTGTTCAAGAATATCAAAGTTAGCATTTGCGTCATCTCGGTTTTGCTCAGTCTTCCTGATTCCATCTGGGAAATTTGAATATACCTGGTGGTTTTTGGGTGCAAGTTTATTATCAGCACTACAGATTTGCTGTTTCCACTGTGGCTTGTTCATTCTTTGAAATGTTCTGGAAGAAAACAAAGCAGCAAGAAGTTTTTGTTTCCTTAAATATAAAATTATTGAATAATTCTCACTTCCCTTGCAAATCCTGTGAGTCACCTCCTTTATTTTCCTGTAACCGGACAGATTTTCTTCCTTTGGTTTCCTGTGTATTTATTTCCTGCACCCGAGGTGAATTTAAAATCTGTACCAGAGGGAAATGTGGCTCTGTGTACCTTGTGTCAGGTGCTGTGAGTAATTCTGTGTTCTGCTAAACTGCTACAGTGGGTTTGTATTTTGTGTAGCCCACATTTGATTTGTCAGACTCTTCTCAGAGAAAAAAAATGTTCTGAAGTGTCAGTAGCAAAATAAATTCCTTTGGTGGTGCTAAATTGTTGAAATAGTGCAAAGGAAAAGAAATTGTGCTGGGAAAGGAAGATTTTTAGTTTTCCTTTTTACAGCATGCTAATTCAGGTTTTAATAGACATAAAATGAAGTAATATTTTCCATTCTTGAAGAATTTTTATGCCATAAAACTTGTCATCTCAGAAAGAAAAAATTTGGAGTGTTAACATCCCAAAAGTTAGAATTAGCTTTTTATACTAATTAAAAAAAAAGATGAAATGATGTGTTGATATCTGAACTAATTCTGTGCTGGGATGAATCCCAGAAAGTGTCCTCAGCTCAGGGGGACTGGGGGAAGGCAGCTCCTGCAGAAACGTATTTTGGGTAAATTCAAAGGTTTGCAAAGCAATAATTCTGACATTTGTATCAGAAAAATTAGAAATCCCTGCTCAGAACTGAATTTCCAGCCCCTGATCCAAACCCTGGCAATTCCTTGTGGAGGCAGCGGGAGGATTTAATCAGCTCCTGGTGCTGAACTCAGCAGAAATCGAGGCAGCTGCTGCCAGTTCCTTCAGCAATCCTTTAAACCCACTGATTTGGGATATTTTGAACACATCCTGACTTTTCCTGATCCCACAGCTCTGGGGTTGTGCCGTGGAAAAGCCGTGCCAGGGAGACTTTGGGTGTTGGGGAGGTCCTGGAGCTCCTCTGGGTTCTCCTCATCTTTGGATCCTGCTCTCCATCCCAGTGGGATTTTCCATCCTAAAGGAGCTCACCTGGGAAGGTGAGGGTGGGGAGGTCCTGGCACAGTTTTTCCAGAGAAACTGTGACTTCTCCATCCCTGGAAGTGTCCAAGACCGGCCTTGGTGCATCCAAGATGTCCCTGTCCATGGCAGGGATGGAATGTGCTGATATTTTGGATCCTTTCCAACCCAAACCATTCTCTAATTCCATTATCTTTTTTTTTTTTTTCCCTTTGCTTTTCCCTCTTCTCTGCAGAGCTGTTTCCTGTCCTGTTTTCCAGGTTGGGTACACAGGGAGCTTTGCTAATGAAGAATTTCTTTTTTTTTTCTCTGCCTTGTGAACAGTGCCGTGGGTTTCACAAACCCATCCCAGAGCCTTTCCCAAATTGACAAAATCTGCTTTATAACAGCTAAAAAACAGCTCCAGGGAGGGAATTGCAGAGAGTGGGGAGGGCAAGCTGTCAGCAGGGAAAAAATGAGAGCTGCTTGAACTGGCCTTGCCACCAACCAGGCTGGGTTTGTACCTTCAACTTTCCTCCCTTTGGAGATGTGACATTTCCAAAATATCTCAGTGTGGTTTCACTAAAGGACAAAGTGCCTCCTGTGTTTGAAGTCATCCTCCAGCGCTGCAGCTGGTTAAAAATATTTCTTTTTTCCACACACTTTGGTGAAAATATGATTTTTTTTTCAGCCCATCCGTCTTGGAAGAGGCCTTTGGAATAAATCAAATCTTTTCTTTCAGCCATAAAGAATTTTGGTGTTGCTGTGGTTCTCTGCAGCAAGGGGTGAAATTCACTGCTCCAAGAGTACTTTTATTCTATTTTCTCACACAGAGCTGGTCTTTGCCATATTTATTATTGGAGATTTTTGCTGCAAATCTAAAATTTGGGCCTAATTGAGGTGGGCACAGTCTTATAGAGTTGCTTTCAATGTGGTGACTTTTCCATAAATAATTTATTGATGTTCCATCACTTGAATCATTATGAAAGTCAGGGTGAGACGAGGAGAATATGGAGTAAAAAATCAATAATTATCCAAAGTGCAGAGGACCTGTTGTATTTCCATCTCCACTTAATGACCTGGAGTTTACTGTGAACACATTTGCTCCTCTGTCTGGACTGAAATGAGTTGTCATTAGGAGCCTGGATGTCAGAAAATGCTTTTATTGAGCTGCCAATGACATTAAAGTCTCATTTCCCTTTGAAGAGGCACAGAAATATTGTTCTGTTCATGTGCTGTAACCAGAACATTAAAATTTGATTATTGCTATCATTAGAAGTCTGTATCCATGCTAATGCAATTAAATCTATTTGCCCATGTGTTGTTCCAGGCTTTCTTTGAAGCACCTGTTTGAGAGGGAAATCTGTTGCTGCTCAGGTATCTCGTTGCTTTGTCAATTATTTTCTGCACGAGAAGTTCTATCAAAAAATTCCTCGCTCCAAAAAAATCAATTTGGGTCACTGTGATAATCAGATTATCGGAGATTTTTTTTTTCCCTGCAAGAATCCTATTTAAGATGTGAAGTTCTTTTACTTCTCTGAGCGCTGGAATCGATAGACAAAACACATTCCTGGCCCTATCAGAGCTGAAATGCTTTATCTGTGAGCAATAAATTTGCCCTGTTGTCACAATTTGAACACAGCTTGTTAAAATGGATTTGGTTTGATGTTTCCCCCATCACCCCGGCGTTACTGGTCCCAGTCAGGACCTCCAGTGCTGGCTAGTGACTCCCCTTTGGGGCTGAATTTATTTGTCCTGTCCTCAATTCATTAAGATTGTTGAGATTTTCCCTATTTTCCATAAGCAGATTAAATCCTGACCCTTCCTGCTCTTTCCTCCCAGGCCTGGTCTAACCATATTTTAAGGATGACTTCACTAGGAAATACCAGTGGGGGAAGAATTACTAAATGAGTTAAAGCATTAGTTCTCAGGAGAAAATTCTGTTTACAAACCTGCAGTATTTATTACATAGCTCATTTAGCTCATTCATCATTTTAATCGAAAAATGAATCTTTTTTAGATGATTCTGAAATAATTTGAGGTAAACTACACAGCCTGAGGCCAAACAGGATTGCTTGGTGCAAGGAGGGCTTTTGGAGAAGCAAAACATGAGCAGAGGCTGTAATTCACAATTTATGGCAGTAAAAATCCTAAAGGCTCCTGTTTGAACACAAGATTTAATGTTTGGGAAGTGCCTGGTACAGTATTGCATTTACTGGTGGTTGTTTTGTCTCTTTTTCTTCAGTTTTATAATTCAGAAAGTTGAAATTTTTCATGAAACCTCTTTGAAAGTAGAGATTTTGGGGAGTTTCACTCATAAAATCTTATTTAAGCCATATCCTTGATTATTGCAGTAAAAAATCCTAAAAGCTCATGTTTGAATAGGAGATGTAGGGTTTAGGAAGCCCCTGGTATGAAATTGCATTTACTGATGGTTGTTTTGCCTTTAGTTCTTCAGTTTTATAATTCAGAAAGTAGATTTTTTTCCATGAAATCTCTTTGAAAGTAGAGATTTTGGGGAGTTTCACTCATAAAACCTTATTTAGGCCTATATCCATTATTATGGCAGTAAAAATCCTAAAGGTTCATGTTTGAACAGGAGATTAAGTGTTTGGGAAGCCCCTGGTATGAAATTGCATTTAGTTGTGGTGGTTTTTTTTGCCTTTGTTCTTCAGTTTTATAATTCAGAAAGTAAAAATTTTTCATGAAATCTCTTTGAAAGTAGAGATTTTGTGGAGTTTCACTCTTAAAACCTTATTTAGGTCTATATCATTGGTTGTTTTTGTGATGTTTTTATGGTGTAGAAGTAGCGTTTTTGTGGGCAGGCGAAAGAAGAGTGATGCGTTTTGCTGTGGGCAAAAGGAATCTGCTTGTGGTCATTCCTGTCATAGAAGACAGGAGGAAGTTATTTTGGAATATTGGGGTTAAAATCTGTTTTGTTTTTTTTTAATGTTTGGTTTGGGTTGAAGAGATTTGGTTGTTTTTTACAGAACGAAGTGGGATACAATAAATAAGACATTTCTATTTGGAAAATACACAATTCTACTGCACTGGCTGTGTTCATGTTCCTTGGAATAAATAGAATATTGCTCCTTTGCTTAATGTCTCTCCTGGCACACATTCTTTCTTTCTCTCCCTCTTTTTTTGGCATTTCTACTGCAGCATTAAAGGGTTTGGCACAGAAACTGAGGGTTTTGGGGTAGCTCTTTTATGGGATCTTAAAAGATGATGTGAAACTATTGTGTGAGCAAGAAGCTCTTGCTAAGCAAATAAAGTTGGTAATTTTTTTCCCCCTCTAAGAAAAGGGGCTGCCTATCACATATTTGCAAATCAGGAGTGATTTTCTTACCTGGCCTCAAATAAATGCTGAAGACCCATTTGCTGGCTAAAATTAAAAAATGAACAGTTTTTTCCCCACTTTAGCAGAGGTAAACAGTAAGAAGAATTTTAAATGGCCTGTGAGTGATGGAGGTTGGAATCCCAGTATGATTTGTCCCATAAAATGTTAAATAAAAGTTTTATTTCTTCTCTAAAACTGCCACGAAGGTCCTGGGAACAGAAGTTGCCTTTAACTGGGTCTCTCTTCTGTGCCTTTACAACATCCATGCTGACATTCAGAATATTTCTTTCAGTGCAACAGTAGAAATAATTTTCTCCTGCCTTCAGCTTTTCGCTTGGCAACATGTTAGAGATGTATTTTTTTATAATTTTTATATGTAACAGTTAATGGCTTTTTTTTTCCTCCGTGTCAAAGTTTGACAGACAGGAAAAACACGGTAAAATGAGAATTTTGAAGGCAAGCAAAGTACAGAGAAGGAGCATTTATTCTCTTTAAGATTTCTCTTTGAATGGTGAATGTGTTTTGATAGTCAAGCAGCATTTAAAGCGTGTTATTTTTTAATTCTCATACAGCAAACCCCAAGATATTTGAAGCAAAATTAATCACTGTGTTATTTCAGCATTCAGATGAAGATCTAGTGCTTTACAAAGCCTGCTGCTCCATCAATTTGTTCTTTGGGTTGAATTCAAATGGAGTTCATTTTTATAGATTCACTGCATAATATCCACTCTCTCCTCCCTCATTCATTAACCAATTTGTTCCTGCTACTCCCTTTTTATTGAATGGTGACGGAATTGCCCTGCTGTCTCCCCAAATGAATATCATCATTCCTTGTCATGCACGGGCAAAAAGTGAGGATAACAATCCATTTTTGCTCACACCATCCCTCTTTGAGGCAGAACTCCCATTTCTGCCCCGGGGTGGTACAAGGAGGATGTTTTAAATACCTCTCTCACCGAGCTTTGAGCGTGATGTTGGTGGATAAATATTCTGAGCCGGGCTCCTTTTAATTCCCTGGGGGCCTTTGGAGTGTGGCACAACAAAAACCAAATCAAAGCCTTGTCAAGGCTTGTCCCTGTACCTGACACGGTACAAATACATGTGAGGGATTCCGGCGTGTTCCTTTGACACAGGGCTCCAAGTGGTGCCTGATGATTTTTTAACCATTTCGTTTTTATATACCATTTTATATATTCTATACACCCTTTTAGATATTCCATACACTTTTTGATACTCTATATATATATTTTTAGATATTTTATGGACCCTTTTAGATATTCTAGATACCCTTTTATATATTCTATACACCCTTTTAGATATTCTGTGTACCCTTCTAGATATTTATGGACTCTTTTCATATGTTCTCTATACTCTTTTAGATATTTTTATCCCCTTTTCAATATTCTGTGTACCCTTTTATATTCTATTATACTTTTTAGATATTCTATGGACCCTTTTAGATATTCTAGATACCCTTTTCGATATTCTAGATACACTTTTAGATATACTATATGCCCTTTTAGATATTCTATGTACACTTTTATATACTCTATATACCCTTTTAGATATTCTATACACCTTTTTAGATACTCTAGATATGCTTTTAGATATTCTGTGTACCCTTTTATATATTATATATCCTTTCTATTTTATATACCTTTTGATATTTATGGACTCTTTTAGATATTCTAGATACCCTTTCAGATATTCTATATACCCTTTTACTTATTATATTCTGTTTAGATTTATGACCTTTAGAATTCGATATTCCCTTTCATATATTCTAGATACCTTTCCAGATATTCTATGTACACTTTTATATACTCTATAACCCTTTAATATTTATAGTCCTTTAGTATTTCTATTAACTTCTTTCTTTTAAATCTTCTAGATACCATTTTAGATATTTTACAGACCCTTTTAGGTATTTTATAGAAACTTCCAGGTATTTTATAGACATTTTTAGACATTTTCCATTTTTTAGACATTTATTTATTCCTGGTACCCTCACCCTACTCACCCATGATTTTTTAGGCTGATATTCCAGCAGAAAGGCAATGGCTCCTCCACTCTAAAAAAAAACCTCTTATTCTGATTTTCATTCAGTATTTCTTTGCTCTCAGATGATTTTGGGTTGGGATATATTCACCTCTCTCTCCTCCACTGAGCTCTGGTTATTCTCATTTTGGGTTGAATTGGCAGATTTTGGTGTTTTGGGGGAAGAGGAGGTGGAATCAGATGATTTATTTTACTGCTGTTTCCAGGAGTGCCTGAGGACACTGGGTTTGTTCAGCCCCAGGGAAGACTTTTTAAAATGTAATTTTAAGTTTTTAATGTAATTTTAAGGGGTTTTTAATATCTTTTTAATATCTTTTCATATCAGTGGATGTTTGGAACATATTGAGGTGCTCAAGTGTGGTAGCAATAGGTGCCAATGTATCTAAAGCAGTTGTACACAAATCAATTAAAAATGATATTTCAGGGAGAGAACAAGGAAAATAAGGGGAATATCATGGTAAAGTCTGTAGGTTTTGGGGGCTTTTATGTAAATGTAAGGAAATTTTTCAGTCCTGTCTGTTCTGTGGTAACCGTACCACAACATGCCTGGAAGAAAAACAAATCTGTTTCCTTTTTTTTTTGTAAAGAAAGGAAGAGTTTAATGCAAGGATTAATAAATTTGGGATGTTAAAACACCATTTTAGCTCAGTAATGAGAATTTTCCTCTTGCTAGCCCAGTCCTCTGGAGGCTGAGGGTCTTAAATTGCACAGAGTCACCTCAGTGCAGGGGAGTTTGGAGCTGGAAATTTGACCTCCTTCCAGGAATTGTGATGCTGTGACAGCCTTTATGTGTTCCCCCAATGGAAAACAGGAATAAACTCTGATTTATGTAAATAATAGAAAAAATTAAAGACAAGGAGGCACCTTCCACTGCACACAACCTGATTTCAACAAGTAGCCAATGGAATTTTGATTTGTGATTGATTTTGAAAGCAGAACTGGTGTCATCTGTCAAGGCTGGGAAAAAATTCACAGGAAAGATATTGGGAGAATTTTGTCAACATCAATTTTGGGGTGGCTGAGGCAAAAGAAGATAATAATATTTCTTGTCTCATTATTTTTAGTTATTTAGTTGAGTCTGGAAGATCCACCCCTTTGTTAACATAATAAGAAACTGAAGTGTCTTTTTTTTAAGAGATATTTGAATTCAAATCACGCTTAGAAATCAATAAATAAAAGCCATTACTTCTCATTTCCCTAATTATCATGCAGATAAACAGTGGGAATCGGGACATTAAGATAAGCAAGTGCTTTATGATTTTGCTTCAGAGGAAGAAAGTCATGCTGTTCCCCTTTTCCCTCCCTTGGGCCATGCAGGAGTAATAAATGAGCAAATCCAGGATGGTTTCTGATGGATGGGAAATGGGGCAGTGCTGGAGCTGAGATTTCTGCAGCAGCTGTCACAATTCCGAGTCATTAACACACCTTTAATGCTCTCATCCCAAAATCTGGGCGTTTAAAACCCATAAAGGCAAAAAGCCGTGACTTTGAGGAAGGAGTTTGAGGTGCAGGGGAGTGTTTTGGGCTGAGGGAAGGTTGGAGTGCGTAGCATGAAGAGTGTGAATGTCAATTAAAGTAATTTTAGAGGTTACAGATTGACTTTCTAAGTTGATTTCTGTCTCTGAATAACCCAGTGAGCAACTTCTGCATCCTTTTGCTGAGTGGTTCCTGTCTTTGGAATTCAAAGGAGAGGGAAAGAATTCTTGTTTGCAGCAATAACGAGTGATTTCCAGTGTGTGAAACAACCAAAATATTCCAATATCCCAAATACTACATTGTGTAATAATTTAGTTTTCCTGCTTGCTTTAATCTGCCTGTTTACAGTCTGTTTGAACCCATAAAGGCAAAAAGTTGTGACTTTGGGGAAGGAGTTTGAGGTGCAGGGGAGGCTTTTGGGCTGAGGGAAGGTTGGAGTGTGTAGCATGAAGAGTGTGAATGTCAATTAAAGTAATTTCGGAGGTTACAAATTGACTTTCAAAGTTGATTTCTGTCTCTGAATAACCCAGTGGGCGACTTCTGCATCCTTTTGCTTGCTGGTTCCTGCCTTTAGTGCCCGAAAGAGAGGGAAAGAATTCTTGTTTGCAGCAATAACGAGTGATTTCCAGTGTGTGAATTGGAATATTCCAATATCCCAAATATTACATTGTGTAATATTTTAATTTTCCTGCTCACTTTCATTTGCCTGTTTAAAGCCTGTTTGAACCCATTAAGGCAAAAAGTTGTGACTTTGAGGAAGGAGTTTGAGGTGCAGGGGAGTGTTTTGGGCTGAGGGAAGGTTGGAGTGCGTAGCATGAAGAGTGTGAGTGTCAATTAAAGTGATTTTGGAGGCTACAAATTGACTTTCAAAGTTGATTTCCATCTTTAAACCTGTGAATAATCCTATGAGCAGCTTCTGCATCCTTTTGCTCAGTGGTTCCTGTCTTTAGAACCCAAAAGAGAGGGAAAGAATTCTTGTTTGCAGCAATAACGAGTGATTTCCAGTGTGTGAAACAACCAAAATATTCCAATATCCCAAATATTTCATTGTGTAATAATTTAGTTTTCCTGCTCACTTTCATTTGCCTGTTTGAAGCCAGTTTGAACCCATAAAGGTAAAAAGTTGTGACTCTGAGGAAGGAGTTTGAGGTGCAGGGGAGTGTTTTGGGCTGAGGGAAGGTTGGAGTGCGTGGCATGAAGAATGTGAGTATCATTTGAAGAATTAAAGTAATTTTGCAGGTTACAAATTGATTTTCAAAGTTGATTTCAATCTTTAAACCTATGAATAACCCAATGAGCAACTTCTGCATCCTTTTGCTGGGTGGTTCCTATCTTTGGAACCTGAAAGAGAGGGAAAGAATTCTTGTTTGCAGCAATAACGAGTGATTTCCAGTGTGTGAATTAGAATATTCCAATATCCCAAATATTCCAGTCATGCCAGCAGAAGTGGCTTCGTGTTCATCAAATTTTGGCATGAGGAAATTCTTCCGTGGAATAACGATCAGGTTTTCTTGTGATGCTCTGGAAAGGAGGATAATTAGCGGGGTTTTTTTTCACAAAGGGACATCTGAGAAGCGCTCAGATAAAGAGGTCAGCTGAATCTTTGTTTTACATCGTGTAATATTTTAATTTTCCTGCTCGCTTTCATCTGCCTGTTTGAAGCAGGAGAAAAAAAAAAACCCAACCCTTGTAGTGATTCCTTTTCAAAGTAATGATGTGGGGGAGAAGATGCTGAACTTGAGCAAATCCTTCTTTGAACCCATTGCCTGCGAGTGAGGGAACGCATGGCACGAAAATAGCAACTTTGATAAGGCTTTAAAAGTTAATTTTAAATTTTTATATGGACAGGATTGACCTTGAAAATAAAGGGATTATCAGCCTCAGCACATCTGCAAGGATGGGGCCATCCTGAGGGAGATGGAGAAGTTCCAGAAGTGGAATTTTCTGAAGTTCAGCAGTGCCAGGGTTCACCAGGATGATCAGATCCTCTCCCATGACAAAATCTGGGAATTTGGGATTGTTCAGCCTGGAAAAGAGAAGCTTTGGGGTGACCCCACTGTGGCTTTCCTGTACCTGAAGAACCCACAAGAAAAATGGAGAGAAATTTTGGAAAAGGGCCTGGAGTGACAGGACAAGAGGGAATGGCTTCCCAGTGGCAGATTGGGTTTTGATGGGATTTTTGGGATATGTTTTTCCCTGTGAGGGTGGTGAATTCGGTGTGGAAGATAATGGAAAAAGATGTAATTATCTATTCAGAGTCTGGTGCCTGAGAATGGGTAAAGGTGACAAATCTTTTTATCCTAAAAAGGGTGATAAAATAAAAGATTTTAAGATTGCACAAACACAAAGTTCAGAATTGAAGTTCAGCAGATAAGAAATGTCAGATAAAATAACTCCTGAAATCATGATTTTGCCATGTTTCTTTTTTTTGGTGTCACTGATTCGACAATAATTTTTTTCTGTTTAAAAAAAACCAAATTTTCCTTCTCTTCATGTTCCCAAAGTCCAGATTAGTTCACATCATGTTGTAGATATTGGGGAGGGTGATGTAACTGTTATCCCATGAGAAACCCAGGACAAACCCGGGACATTCTTTAAGCTTTACAAATCCTCCTGAAAACAAAAAGCAGTTTGGACAGTTGGAATTGTGAGCCAATCCTGACTTTGTGTGGGATCATGTCTCCATTTTATTTCTCCTTTTTAAATGTGGATATTTCATTCACAGATTCTGATCTTGAATTGTTTTCTTGGACATGTTTCTGTCTAAATTTTTCCCAATACCCTGTTTATTTTTCAAGTCTGCTTCTTTCCATCTCTGCCAACTCCTGGAGGTTCCTCCTGCCCCTGTTCAACCCAGTTCTTCATTTTTGTTCTTTTTTTCTCCGACTGTTTCCATTTTTTCCCCTTTTCCTTATGAAAGAACCACAACATCCTTTTGTCCCTATCTTCAGGACAAACTTCTGTCTCTTTTCTCCTTGGAATTTTTTGTCCTTTGGCCTCTGTTTCCTGATACTGCAATGTCCCAGAGCTAGTGGAAGGAATAACTTCAGGCAGAATTCCCTAAAATCCCTGCAGTCCTGGGAGGACTTTGTGTGTTCTACAAAGCTCTGGAGGTCTCTGGGCTCCCTTTTTTATTTTTTTTTTTTTCTTCCCAGGGGCTTATGGACATGATTAAGTTTAATTTGACTTTTTTTGGCGGTAAAAGGAGGAAATGCCCTCAGATTGTCATGGTGGGCACCTCTCTGCTGTCACAAACCAGATTCCTCGGAAACCACATAAACCCTGAAATTTCTCAGCAGCAGAAAATGAAATTCTATTTATTATTAGTGAAGGGTTTTCTCTCTTTTTGACATGGATGAAATGAATTTGGCTTAGGCCCTCAGAAAAGGTGGAGATGAAGCGTGGAGCATCTTTAACTCCCTCTCCTGCTTCTGGAACTGTAGCTCGAGGGTCTGTGGAGTGGAAAATGAATGGAAAGTAATTTTATTTTATGGAGAGGGTGACACAAGGCTGTAGTACTGTGCAACAGTAAGGAGACAGCTATTTCTTCTCCCAGTAGTTTTCAGTGCAAGTCTGATCATAAATTGGAAGGAAAAGAGGGGCTTTTAAAATCGCTTTTACTGCTCGTGTTTGGTTTCAAGCGTGTGATGCTTAATTATGCAAAGGAGGAACAAAACTAATTGGGGGAATCTTCAGTTTATGCCGCCTTAAAAGTTTAATGTTTGGATTTTTTCCTGTGTAGTGGCCTGGCTGTAAAGATTTAACCCAAAGTATCCCTGCACAGTCCTTGACAGAGGAACATTTGATTTTCTCTGCCTGCATTTTGGGTGGTTCCAGGTGTCATCAGCTCTGTCAGAACGTTTCACTCCTAAATATCAGAGATTAAAAAAAAATATTTTAAAGAATTAAAGAATATTAAAGAAAAAGGTGCTTTCAGAATATGATCCTGAGCCGTTTCAGGTGTCAACTTTGTGATGGAGTGGATTTTCCTGCAGAAGTGTTCATGTCTGTCTAAATGAGTCTGGCTTGAGGGGTTCTGGGTGTCTTCTTGTGTGCCTTTTTCAGCTTAAAAATAAAACTGGAGATGATTTTAGTAGAGGGGATGATATAAAAGTGGGTCTTGATTGGAGCAGCCATGGAAGAATATCCACAAAAACCCACTCACAGGGGTGATAGAGTTTAATGGGTTTAAGGAAATTAGAATAATTGATAAAAATCACCAATTAGGAGGACAGGGGTGTTTGTTGATGAAAATGGGTCTTGGAGACCTCTTTATTCCCAGGAAGAGCCAGGATGGGACAGGGACCTTGTGCCCCCGGGGCTTGAAGCTCTGGAATGGATTTGGTTCTTTAGCTGAGGAAAAGGGGAGGGGTAAAATTCTGGGAAGGTCACAAATATAGAGAAAAAAAAGGCAAAAATCACTGCAGCATCAGTTGTGTACAAACCTGATGCAGCTGAGGTGATTTTCATACCAAAAATGTTGATATGATCGTGACCCCACATCCATGACACACAAAAGCTGCTGATGATAAATCAGAAATGTCCTGTAGTGACAGGACAAGAAGCAGTGGTTTGAAACTGAGAGGGGATGGGTTTAGGTTGGAGAGAAGGGAGAAATTTTATGTGATGGAGGGCGGGGAGGGGCTGGGATGGAATTCCCAGAGTACCTGGGGCTGCCCCTGGATCCCTGGCAGTGTCCAAGGCCAGGCTGGACATTGGGGCCATGCCAGGGGTGGCACTGGGTTATCCCAAAGGTCCCTTCCAACCCAAACCATCCCAGGATTCTCTATCAGCACACATTTATTCTCTGTAATTATTTGTGAAGAATTTGTGTGAGTCAGAGGTTTCACACCAGGTTCCCTTTTTCCTTTGGGATGTATCGTACATCCCGTAGTTCTTTTAATTTTCATTTTTAACTCTTTGACCTTAAAATCCCTTTAGTCCCGTGACCAATCACAAATTTCCACTCCTCCCTGCCTTCCTTGAGGTTGGAATATCCTGCAGGATTGCAGATGTGGCCACAGGGAAATGGAAGTGGATCTTGGAGCCTCTTCCCACAGGCAAGTTTTGGTGCAGGTTCTCATGGAAGGGCTTCCCTAAATTTCTGTGATTTCCTGGAATTTCATTCTCAACATCCTGGCAGGCTGCTGTGATAGCCCTTTAAGAGAGTAATAAATAGGTTGTGTAAGTAGTTCCTTTAAGTGAGAGTTTCTATAGAACAATTTTACAAATTGTTGCATGTCACAGCTGTAAATGGGTCGAGCGCGGCGCCGAGCACGGAGCTGACAACAACAAAAAAAAAATCAGGGCTTGTACTACTCGTGAGAAGAAAAAAAGCTATTTTATACTCCATTAAACTGTTACACATCATAAATAATTTATGCTCAGATTGCTCCGTTGTGTAGCAGAGATGATAAACTAGACATTTTCGGAGCGTTTTAATGAATATCATCATTTTCGGGACTTTTCTCTGTAACAGAAACCTCGTTCCTGCAGTATTCCCCTGGTCATTATATGGCTGGAACTGGGTTAAATGATGAGAATGTATTTGAAAGTGAGTCCTTGAGCCTGGCTTTGAGTTCCACAAGTATCTGGGAATGGATTGAAAATATATTTTAGAATGGTTTGGGTTGGGAGGGAATTTAAAGATGATTTAATTCCAATCCTGTTGCTGTGGGCTGCAATGTCACCCACTCGAGCAGGACATGCATATATATATAACATATATATATAGTTTTTCTCATTTGAATTAATATTCTAATTTTATATTGGTTGCTTCTACCATTACTAGAAGTGTCTAAATATCTCATTTAATATTATGAAGATATCTCTATTTCCAGACCACAATATTGATGGTTTTTCCACTTTATGCTGAACTTTTAAGTAATTCTTACATTTTCTCAAACACACAGGAAGGTGTTTAGACCTTTTTGTGTTCTTAAATACATCTTTTGTTTTGCCAAAAAATTGTTAATTTTTTATTAGTTAAAACCACTCCAAACAAAATAGTGTGGTGGAAATTATTTATTTGGAAATTAAAAAAACCAAACCAAGAAAACCAAAGCCTTTTGGGCAACAGCATTTTTTTAAATGTGAAATTTAAAAAGTTCGGTTTGACTCAAATTTTCACACTTGTAGGTCACAAGTTCTGCATTCAGTTTATTTTTTACAGTGGTTTGGTGCTTCTGAGTGTATTCCTGGTGTGTTTTACTGAGATGTGGTGCCTATTCTGAAAAATCTAAGGGGTTGAAATTGGGCTTCACTTGGAGCTGCCTCATTTCCTTGTGTGTGTGTGCTCTTCAGAGTATTTTTGTGTAGATTTAGTGCATCTCTGCAATAGAAATATCACCTTAAACCTGTTTGGCAATAAAGCAATAATCCAATACTTTTGGTTTCCGTGAGCCAGCGGGTTTGTAATTCTATCTCAAATTTCTCTTTGTTGTTCCCTGCTCCTTTAAATCCTTTTCAACTTGGGTAGAACATTGCAGAAAATATTTAACAGATAATGATATTCACTCTCCTGTGCCAGGAGCTGACTTTGACCGGGGGGAACTGTCCTCGGCCAAATTAGTGACGGTTCCCTTTGTGTCGTACATCGCGGGAACAGCACCAACCATATTAAATCTTAATCAATAACAATGTCCCGCTAATTACAGCAGTGAGTTTGTAGATTGGATAAATTGCTGTTTGTAAACGTTGTATTATATTAACTAAACCAGCTAATTAGCAGAGCAGAATAAACATAAGGTTTGCTAAAAGCTTCCATCCGTAGCTCCGAGCGCTGGCTGCTGTCTAATATTTCAGTCAATGCGGAAAATAAGGTAATGACATTATAAAGACATTTATAATGCAGGACGATTTCTTCGAAAATGCATGTAAGTATTATTGCTTTGCTATGAAATATGATTTATTTAATGCATTTCAGCCCCCATAATATTAAGATATAATTGAGATTGGGGGGGGAAATGGCACGCAGTCAGAGTCTGCATGAAAGTGAATCACAGCCTAAATTGCTTGTAATTTTGAAGGCACTTAGGGGAATCGTGAAATTTAGCTAATGCAGCCTTTGTCTCAGTAAGGTTTGTTTCCTTTTAGGTGGATTTTCTCCTGCCAAAGAGCAAGGTAGCCAATAGAGGGAGTTTTTTTTTTTTGTATGCTGGTGACAGCCTGGCTGGGAATGAATAAAAATGAATAAAAATAAACAGAGCCGCTCAAACTTTATCCCCATCTCCTGATAAGAAATTGCTGCAGATCTGCTGAGGGATGGCCATTTCTAGCGAGCAGTCAGCGAAAGAGCTGGGAAGCATTTGGCTGAAACCACAGGAAGGGAGTGAGTGATGGCACAGCCAGAGCTGATGATCCGAGCTGGGAATCGTTGCAGTGGTGCTGGGAATTGTGATGTTATTGCTTTCAGAAGGCTGAAGCTTTCAGGGCTGGCCTTTATGGTTTAATTGTTTGCTGAGCAATTGGGAATTTTACTCCATCACAGAGTTCCCTCACAAGCAGCACCAACTGAGCCTGAGCAATCCTGCTTTTCCTTCTCATGGACACCAGGCTGGGCTTGGCTTAACGTGAGCTGGAGAGAATCTGGCACTGCACATCATCCTCAGGTTGGGTTTGAGTCCAAAAATGGACTAACCAAAACAGAGTGCTGGAGACAATCTGGCACTGCACATCATCCTCAGGCTGGGTTTGGGTCCAAAAATGGAATAGCCAAATCAGAGTAACCCCAATGGCTGGGCTGAGATCCCATGATCTCAGTAGAAGGTAAAATAGGTGCTTGGAAAATAAAGCTCTTTTTGGGTTTTATGATAACCAATAAAATGAAACTTCAGTTGAAGAGATGACTTTGTGCTTTTAGGACTTTTGTCATTTCTTATGTAAAAGTATTAATGATGCCATGAAATGTAAATCGTGGGATCAAATGGTTTGAGTTGGGAGGGGTTTTTCAAGCTTATCTCAGTCCTCTTCCTTGAGGCAAACACAGAATCACAGAATGGCTTGGAAAGGGACATTAAAACTCATCTCATTTCACCCTCCTGCCATGGCAGGGACACCTTCCCCTATCCCAGGGTGCTCCAATCCCAATGTCCAGCCTGGCCTTGGACACTGCCAGGGATCCAGGAATTCTCTGGGAATTCCATCCCAGGCAGGAATTCCCAATTCCCCAGATCCCACCCCAATCTCCCCTTTTCCACTCTGATCCATTCCCTGTGTCCTGTCCCTGCAGCCCTTGGCCCCAGTCCCTCTCCAGCTCTCCCAGAGCCCCTGGAATGTTCTGGAAGCTCTCCCTGGATCCTTCCCTTCTCCAGGGGAACATTCCCAGCTCTCCCAGCCTGGCTCCAGAGGAAATAATATCCCATTGCAGATAATTTCAGGATTATTGGCAGGCAGCACATCAGAGGCAGAAATGAGCACTCAATCGATGGCTCAGCCCTGTCATTTCCTGTCTGGTCTCCAGGCTCTGGCGAGCGCCTTCTCCACCCATTTATGGAATATTTGTGGAGAAAACGAAGGATTTGAGCAGCTCTTTCTGCCTCTCCTCACTGGAGCTGAGTGTCCCTCACCACCTCATCCCAACCCTTCTCTGATTCCCTTTGGCCCTATCCCTGTGCTGGGAAAATGGGGATGAATGGTTGGAGCTTATCCCATGACCATGGTGTGGCATCCATAACCTTCACACCGGGAGCAGCTGCACCTGCAATGATGGCAAATCTCATTTGACCCAAATTAATTTAAATCTCCTGCAATGATTAGTTACTTTGTGAGCAGTCCAGACTGGAAAATTCTCTAAGCCTTTCTAATATTAACTCCAGACTAGTGGATGTAATCACTTTTTTAATAAAGGAGAACTCGGAAGCTGGCGAACCGCATTGGTTTTATTTTGTGTGATTAATTAAAAAGCATAGTAAGGATGAATAATAAACATAAAGAATTGGTAGCTCTGCTGAAGCACCACGGCTCCCTTGCCTCTGTGTACTTCTTGCAGGCCGTTGCCAAGAGATTTTGTGAGGATTGATTAAAATAGTTGGAAATAAGGCACTGTCTATAGAAGTTCAAAGTAATTGGTGTAAGTACTTTTATTAATGAAGAGAGCTTCCATAGAATGAATTTTATCTCCAGGGCTCTCAAAGGACTTTTGCAAGTTAAATATATAATTAAGTACATTATCTCATACTATGCACAGAAATTTATTTCTTTTTCTTGGGATGGAGCACAGTAGCAATTTAGGGTGTGAAGATCTGTGTGAAATTTTGCTGTTACATGAGAAAAATACAATCCTTGTCTTGTTGAAATTCAGTGTACCACTACGAGTGAGTGTTGGAACAGAGAGACCAGTATAAGCTCAGCCTAAAATCAATCAGCAGCGTGAGTTTAGGGAAAGCTGGGATTGCTTTGAGAGCAGAGGGTGAGGAATTCACACCCACTGTGCTCTTCAGCTTTGTGTGGGGCTTTAGTGACTCCTGGGCGAGGACTAAACTCTGTCTGAAGTGGGAACTGTGACCCTGTTGCTTTTTACCATTAAACTGCTCTGGGGAGTTGTGGTTTTGGGGTTGGGTCTGGCCTGGGTCAGCAGCCAGCATTTATTTGGGGTCACCTTTGTGACACTGATTTGTGCAGCCACAGAATTCCTGTCTGGGAGTTCATGGAGATGTTGAGAGGGAGTGAAGTGGGATGTGGGGCTTGGGTCCCACCGACCCCATGGAATGCTCCAGGATGGGCTGGAAAGCTGGGAAAGGTGCTGGGGTGCTGCGGACAGTGGGTGGGTGTGGATCCAGGTGTGCCCAGGTGGGTGAGAGGTGATGGCACCTGATTTTAGCAGGATTGGGGGAGTGATTGTGCCCCTGTGGTGGGCACTGTGAGGGATCACTTCTAGTGCTGTGTCCAGTTCTGGGCAGGGCATGGAGGGGCTGGAGCGTGTCCAGAGATGGGAAGGGGCTGGGGAAGGGTCTGGAGCACCAGGAGGGGCTGAGAGAGCTGAGAAAGGGGAAAAAACCTGGAAAAAATGGAGATCAGTGGGGATTTTGTGGCTCTGCACAACTCCCTGACAGGAAGGGGCAGCCGGGGGGGATGGGTCTCTCCAGGAACAGGGACAGGAGGAGAGGGAACGGCCTCAGGCTGGGCTGGGGAGGTTTAGATTGGATATTGGGAAGGATTTCTTCCCTAAAAGGGTTGTCCATCCCTGGCACAGCTGCCTGGGGCAGTGGTGGAGTCCCCATCCCTGGAAGTGTTCAAAAAGAAGTACAAGTGGCACTTTGTGATATGGTTTAGTGGGCATGGAGGCATTCAGTCGAAGATGGACTTGATGAGCTCAGAGATCTTTTCCAACCTAAATAATTCCATGATTCTGTGGTTTTCCCAAACCACAGGGAGAGAATCCAAAATTGCAGAATTCCAATGACACCAGACTAACAGGGACCCTTCTGTTTACTCCCATGTGTGAAGTGAGTGCAGCTGGAGGGGTCGGGCTCAACTGGAAGGGAACAGGGACAGGAGGAGAGGGAACGGCCTCAAATTGCTCCAGGCAATGTTTGGTTTGGATATGAATTGAAAATTTCTCCCTGGAAAGGGCTGTGCACCCTGGCATTGGTGGAATTCCCATCCCTGGAGGGATCCCAAAGCCATGTGGATGTGGCACTTGGGGACAGGGCAGTGGTGGCTTTGGCAGCCAACTCTTGTTACACTTGATGATATTAGAAGGCTTTTCCAAACTTAAATGATTCAAGATTCTATAATTAAATTCTTTTTGATCTAAAATCCTTTTTAAAATAACATTTAAACTCATGCTTTTTTTATCAAGTATCTCCTTCCAAATGGGTAACAAGGTAAAATAAATAGGCATTGACATATAAAGATGAAAAAATGGGATTTTTATCCGTGTCTTCTGTCACTTCCCTTGGACAGTAAATGTTTTTGAACGTGGCCTTTTCATGTATTTTTCTCTTTGAGAGCAGCTGCCACCTGCGTGCTGAGCACTGCTGAAGGGATGTTCAAGGTATTGGGAACACAAAAAATACAAATCAGTGCTCAAATTATTGGCACCAATCTCAGCTCCAGCAAAAACCTCTTCCTCCTTCCCACCCCCACTTCCTAGCTCAAAGTGAAACAAAATTTAATTTATTCAAGGAATGAAATATAGTTTGGTTTATAGCTTAGATTTACTCCTAGGTGTGAATAAGTGTGAATTCTTGAAATAATATTGAAAATATTGAGTATGAAATAGAGATTTGGCACCTGTGCTAATGCCCTTGCATCCATTTCTGTATGGGGATGCATTTACAGATGGATAATTCATTTTGAGGTTGATACCTCTGCAAAACAGAAAAGATTCAAATACTGAAAATAAATGAAATTACAGAATTTTTGTCATTTTGTACTGCTTTACAAGTAATTTTATACTTCATTTTATACTTCATTTAGAAGCAATTTGCCACTTTATGTCTGGCTTCAGAGGAGGGAAAAAAGAGGATATTTTTCTGAAGCTGCTTAGTGAACAATGATTTATTTCTTCAAATACCATTGGTTGGACTTGGCTTTTTTTTCAAAGGAAAATCTGAATTTTCCACCTTTTCCCCCCTTTTGAGTCCATTCACTTTGGGATCCCCCATGTGGCAATTCCCTGCAGTGCAGCAACATTGCAGCTTTAATTTTAATTCTTCATTAATATCTTTGGTCAGAGAAGGGTTTGAGGGGCTGTAAACTGATAAACTTTGAGAGAAAAATAATTCAGAAATCAAACAAAGTTTTTTGTTTTATTTTGCTCTCCCTATTAATCATATTTTCATTCTTTTTCTGCTTAAGGGGAAATTATTTTCAAGCTGGGGGTGTGAAAATAAGCAAAATACAACCAATATTAAGTTAAATATTTACAAATGGAGATGTTTTAACAATTCTTTATTGTTTAAAATATTTTTTCCTTCAGAAATTCCAGTTGGGTGTAATAAAACCAAGATGAGCATGACTTAGAGCAATAATATGTTGTAGCTGAAAAGAAAATAGAAATTTTAAAGGTGTAATTTTCCCCCAAAACCATAATTTTGGCTGGCTCCATGAACATATAAGACATGTGGATGACGGTTTAGCAATTCCAGCCCTGCACTAACCTCTCCATGGAATCCCTTTTTCACCAGCCCAGATATTTTATTTTTGGGTTATTTTTTAACAAACCCATGAAGAACTCTTCATCAACAGATGCATTTTGTGTGTCTGAGGTTTTTTTCTCTTCATACTTCTCATCCAGCCCTCAAAAATGTGCAAAATTACCCGAAATTGCTTTTTTTTCAGGCTCTTTGAGTCAGTTGCTGGGAAAAACTTTTTGTACACAGAATTTCTCGTGTCATTTTATTTTTCAGCGTGACCTATAACGTCACTTTAATTTTAAACCATGTCTCGATCAGCTTGTTCTTTACCTTACCAAAGTTAATATGAAGGGCTGCACTTAATAATCCAAATTATTTGGAGGAAACCAGGCTGTCCCCTTGAACTGGTGAGTTCTGATAGGGGCTCAGATAAGGAGTGATTTCAGAAAATGAGCTTCATCAAACCGAGCCTTCTGTCCATAATCATTGTTCCTGTCTTTAATTTCCTTTTACACGACCTTGCCTGAGCGTTTTGGTGTAATCCCTGCCACAGTTGTCCTCAGAAAAAAATAATCATTTAACACCTCAGAAAAAATCATTTTCATTGGAATGAGAGAAATTGCCGAGTTTGGGGTGTGTTGGGCTCGTATAAAGGTGATTTTTGGAATAAAATCAAAGGGAGAACATAATTAGAAAGGCACCAAACTGATAATTTTGAGCCAAATGATGCTGTTTTTTGGTCAGACAAAGTTTGGGAGCTGAGTTGGTTTTAGCTGAACTCATTTTTTAACTTCTGCTTGCAAGTTTGAGCTCATTGGTGACTTTTTCTGCTGCAGAATTCCAGAATCGGGCAGTGCCGAGCTCCAGGCAAAGGCTCCAATTCCCAAAAACACCTCAAATCAAATCTGCTGGATTTAAAAAAGCAAAAATTCACAAGCTGCCCCTGAAGATATCAATTTTTTGCAAGTTGTTTCTGGTCATGCTTGGTTTTTTGGTGGTTTCTTGCTGCTCTCGTGAGGTTGAGGTTTTTGGAGGGGTTTGGTGGGGATGGAGGAACAGCTGCTGCTTTAAAAGCTTCATTCCCTTCTCTGCTCACAGGGACTCATTTTTGGATGGGGATTTTTGGACAGGGATGCTTTTCCAGGGTGGAAATTGCTCATTCTTTTGTTCCTTTGGTCAATAATCTGTAAAGTTGAGGTTTGGGGTGTTGAGCACAGCTGGAGGTTTGCTCTTGTCTCAGATGGTGGCAGAGCCGACCCAGAGTTCTGCAAAAACTCTGCAACATCATTGAAAATATTTTTTTTTTAATATATCTGCAGATATTAAAAATGAAATTATCACTGCAGTTTGCAAATTAAATCAACTCAGAAACAGAAGCAGGAACTTTTCTGTTCTAAAATTACAAATCAGAGGGCAAGAGTTTCATTTTCCCACCTGTTAGTACAGCAGGGTAAATCCATCCCCCTGCATTTCAGAATGAAAATTTTCTTTATTTTTCAGAAAGAAAAACTGACAGGGATAATTTTATAGAATATTTGATGCTATGAACGCAAAGCTGTGGATGCTCATTCTTATAAACAACCCAGGTAATGGGCCAGACATTAAAACTAAAGTAAATATATCCATTAAAATTAAAATTAAAATGAAAATTAAAATTACAGTTAAAAATTAAAATATGGTGATAATACACTGTCAGGGTACCTATGAGTACCTTTTTTATTAATTGTGTGCTGTATCTTAGTGATGATCACATGAAGATCTCCATCTAAAGCCAACAAAAAATCATTAATTCCAAATCCAGTCAGTTTTGGGGGGAATTATCTGGGTTTGGGTTTTTTTTTTTTGTCTATTTTTGGGGGTTGTTTGGTTTTTATTGGCTTTTTTTCCTCAGAACAAAGTTTTTTCACTCAGTTTTGATCTTCTCAGAAGGATTCACATCCCTGGAAGTGTCCAAGGCTGGGTTGGATGGGGCTTGGAGCACCCTGGGATAGGGGAAGTGGTGTGAATGATCCCAAAGTTTTCTTCTAACACAAACCATCCTGGGATTCTGCTAAAACCAGATTTTTAGGAAAAACAACCTCCTTTAGCCAAGCCTGGTTTACCAGAGGGGATGGAAGTGGATGATCTCCAGTTGCCCCATCCAATCCAAGCGATTCTGGAATTTCACAAAGATATTTTTGCTTTTTTTTCCTGAATTTCTGTTCCCTATTTGGAGCAGGACAGGCTCTTCTGAAATATTCACCCAGCACAGCTTTGGGGGAGAAAAAATTCATTTCTGGAAAGGACTGATCAGTGCAGGGATGGAATGCCATCCCTGGAGGGATTTAAAGCCCTGTGGATGTGGCACTTGGGGACAGAGGCAGTGCTGGGAATGGTTTAATTCCATCTCAAAAGGCTTTTCCAACCTAAATCATTCTCTGATTTTATTGGGAGAGTTCTGAAGCCTCGAGTGCTGCAAACTGCAGTGATAATTTCATTTTTAATATCTGCAGATATATTAAAAAAAAAAT
>CM019237.1:1046503-1058330 GCA_009741485.1 Malurus cyaneus samueli
CAATTATTTCATGATCCAGTTACACCTTAAATTGTTCTCTTATTCACTTTGCTAAAAGTATATGGCCCACTTCTATCAGCTTTCTGCACCAAAACGAGCCATGAAAGAATGAGAACTTAATATAGGAGTTGAGGAATCCATGTGAATTCTTAACCATAATATTTAGTTTAAGCTAGCTTTGCTAGATTGGATTACCTATCTATCACGAAGAAATAGAACAGCATCCTATCAAAATGGTTGTTAGCCCAACAGTAAGATTAGAACAGTAATTGTTTCATCAACAGAACACACACACCAAGCCTGATCGACTCACTCACGAATGATAATCAAAGAAAAGACTTGGACGACACAGCAATAATGTAAAATACAAGATGGGAGTCAGATGAGTACTCTATTCACGATGTAGATACACATACTCCCTTGCTTCCTCCCAAAAAACGTACTGGATATCAATCAAAAGATGTAATATGTGCCTCGTATTTTAAGAGTTTAAGAATTCTAATAAACGGGTCAGGCAAGCAGATGACAATAATCCGAACTTTGGCTCTTAGTAGGCTATCCTAGAAAAGTCAAATATATGTTAGTAATAAAGTAAGCTTGCCTGCTGAAACATTGTCATTGCAATTGAATTTAAAGATAGATTTAGTAATACATACTCTCATACTCTGTACACGAAAACCAACCCGATCATATACACCACCAAACTTCGACCCATAGGGTAAGCAACTCTTCAAGAATTTAATTTTAATTCTATTACACAACTATAAAGCAACAACTTGTTATGCCCTCAGACAGTTTATCGTAATAACTAAACTAGTAATCATCAGACTTTTCTGATAGTTGATAAACGGAGATCTGAAATATTTATAGATCATGGGATCGAAGGAAAGAGCACCTTCTAAGACAGATCAGGTATTGTCCTTTTCTTCAGTATCTGTATAGGAAGGTCCGTGATTTTTGGCTTTTATTGTCGTGGAAAGTAGATGGGTATTGTAAGTTTCTGGGTCATTCCCTATATCAGGTTATCAGTACAAGTAAAATTGAATTTTGCCTAAATGACTTGCAATGCGTTTTCTTAGCACAGAAGGCGTGGCAGATTATTTTATTGGCCTGAAATTGGGGGCCAGCAGTAAGCATGGAATCCAGGTGTTGACAAATCTCATAGTGCAGGACATCGCATACTAAAACAGCTATGGAATGTCCCACCGACCCCTTCTGAAATATGCGTCCGACAGCTGTTGTCTGTAAGGCAGCATCCTCTGCGAGGTTGAATGGGCAATGGATCAAGCGAAATTAACAAAAGATTGAAAAATGAGAATGGCCAAGGAAAATATTCATGGTGACTGTTGTGCTCATTAATCAGTTTATTTTTTAAGGCATTTGTTTTTTTGGTTAACTATAAGACGGAGACTGAGTATATGGGTGGAAGGTAAAAAGGTGTACTTTGTTGTCGAAGATGTTGTGAATACGCTATAGTCTAGTAAGAGAAGATTTAAAAAGGCTAAAGTAGGGCAAATTAAATGTGTATGTTGTAGAAGCTGAATGTATTAAGGCTTAATGTGTCCAGTGGACTGTAGGAAGACCCTTAGCAAGTCTTGACCGCGTAAAGTATTTGTCACGTGAGCAGTAAACATTATTTTGCATGATATATTGGTGCTAATTTTCACGATAAGTTTTTTATAAATTTTCTCTGAGTTTTTTTCGTTTTCTTTTATGTGTTATTTTTTGTTTGTTTGTTTTGTTTTGTTTTTTTTTAGAGGACTCTTCTGTATAAGTAAGATTAGTAAAAACAAAAAAAAAAAAAAGAAAAAAAAAAAAAAAAAAGTTGGGAACTCCACAGGACAATATTCAGGGGTAGAAGTATATTGGCGACATATGATAGTGTCACTCAAGGCGTTTCTGGTAGAGATGTGTCCACTGTCACTTGTGAGAAAAAAATAGATGGATTCAATTGGTAGAACATTCTAAGTGCTGTGATATCCAGAAAAAAAGTGTTGACTAAATTGAAAGATTAAAGAAATACAAAAGATAAAAGAAAATTGGTGTTGGTTCTTGGGAGGCAAGAATACATGTGGGTGATGGCTACCTTTGGAAAAGTGCGACACGTGGAGCAGTGGTCCATGCCCAGAGTCATGAGAGAGGCGTGTACAACCAGATTGGGAGAAGGGCTGGGAAGGGTCTGGAAAGATGGTGTCAACAACAGGAGGCACCAGGTGAAGAGTATAATGGTGCTATATGCAGGAGAGCAACTGGGCGTTGCGAGAAGGTGGCTCCTGCGGGGTCAGCATTACCAAATAGAACTCCTCTATCTGGGAGAGCTACACAAGATAGGGGGTGTGTGGAGATTCAGTGTTGTGGAAGGACTAGGCAAGAACGGATGAGAAATGAGTGGTGTGTTTCAGCTCTGTGTCCTCTTCAGACTGGCCATCTTGTCATCCATTTTCAGCTCCCCTTGACAGGAGGGGGCAGCGCGGGGGGATTTGGGATTTCATCCCAGGGAAAGGGAAGGAGGAGAGGGAACGGGCCCTCAGGCTGGGCTGGGGAGGTTTAGATTGGATATTGGGAAGATTCTTCCCTAAAGGGTTGTCCATCCCTGGCACAGCTGCCTGGGGCAGTGGTGGGAGTCCCATCCCTGGAAGTGTTCAAGAAACGTGAAGAACGTCTAACCACATGGCCAGCATAAGGAACAGCCACAAGGGCTGACTGGGTGACACACTTCCCCAGTACCTTTAGTAATAAAAGGGATGCAGTGAAGGAGGTGGGACTTTTTAACAAGAGCATGTACTCATGGAGGCATTTAACACACAAGGGTCGACACAAAGGACAATGGCCCTTTTAAACTTGAAAAGAATAGAAAGATGGAAGATACAAGGACTTATGGATATGTCTTCACTGTGAGGGTGGTGAACCTTCGCACTTGGAACAGTTGCCAGAATCTAGTATGGAAGATTAAGCTTCTTGTATTGTCTCTCATTTTCCCTCTCCCAAAAAGTGCCCATACAAATATATCTTACGCAATGTATTGTTGAAAATGGTGAGTGTTTTTTGCACCAGCCACGACACTGGGTCTAGGCTGGGGAAAGGACAGAGATCCCCCTAAAGACTCTGCAGAATCCATTACCGGCAAAGTGACGAGCAAGTTGGGAACTAGAACTAACAATTATCGCAAGCGGTTAAAGAGCCAGGTCTGTTCCAACCCAAAGCCATTCTATGCTTACATGTTTTAGCCTCTGCCCCATATGTTTGCTGAATAGGAGAAGTGTCGAATGACTGATAACAGGGGCCTCGGGCAACTTGCGTAACGCCAGAGAATTGGAAAATTGCATGCGAATGGTAGAACAGCTGGTTAACAGTGCAGGAGAGTGTGTAACGCGCGTCCAGTTCTCACAAAAAAGAAATGTTCTTGTCTCAATAAGATGTGCCCATTGGTTCTTCTGGCCATTACTCTTATAAGAGGCGGATTTGACAACGACATTGGTATTTTCTCTTGGATATATGTGCAAGTGAGCTATAGTCAGTTAATGGACAACATGCTGAGGCACATTTTCCTGGTCGATTGTAACCCTATCTAACCACCTCATCTCCTGGATCCGAAGGAATGGCCCAAGTGCCCGCAAGCCATGTGGATGTGGCCCCAGCGTAATTCGGTTGTGACTCAGAAGGTGAGAGGGCTGAGCATTGTGGTGAGCAGCCTACAAACTTCTTGTTAAACAGCAGAGGATCCTAAACGAGAGAGTGTAGAGGAAATGAATATTTAAAGGGGCAGACTGTGATACATTATTTTATCAAATCAAAGACCAAAAGGTGAACAAAGCTTCCTGGGAACAGAAAAAGAGTTATGGTTGTGTCTTTCCTCTCCAAACTTAAATGATTTTGCGAAGAAAGTCCAGAGAGAATTTTCTATGGACCTAGGATTTACTAATTGATATAGCAAATGGTGAGATTCTTTTTGATCTATTGAGAAATAGAGAAGGCACAAACTATTATATAAAAAAAAAAATTTCAGAGCTGCACCATGATAAATACTCATCCCACACCCGCTTTACATTTATTTTATTCACATGTAATCTCTCTTGGAACACACACTATAGTGCTGTGTTAATCTCCAGTAATGGTAAGATAATTATAATATCATAATAGGCATTGACATATAAAAGATGAAAAAAATGAATGCAGATTCGTACCCGTAAACACTCTTTTCTTTCATTCCCAAAACACAGTAGGCATGCTCTTGTTTCTAAAATCTACAAGGCTTCACTGAATATGCCACTATGAAAAATATACTGTCTTCCCTCTGAGTACATTGTTACCCACACTGTTTTCTGTAGGAAGTAAATCTGGTCTAGGAGCTAATCACCTGGATATTATTCATCTAAATTCTGTTTTCACGTATTTTGATAATTACTTTTCTGTCCGCTATGGAGGTAGCAGTCTGGTGGCACTACTGAATAAATCTGACCGGCACAAAACATCAACTTCATGCGGTTGGTCTTTCAGAATAACCCCATAACGGCTCTAACACAGATAGAGCGAGATGGAAAAAAATACTGAGAGACAATAGAGAAGTCCATTGCATTTCAATGAAGAAGAGGATTAAGGGGGGAGACGAAATAACTACACAAAATACAATTCAACAAGTCCATGCACACCATATCAAACATACTAATTTCATAGCTAGCGAGAGCGCGAAGCACCGGATTTCCACTAGTATTTTTGCCCTTTGGAGGTTCATGATATCAAGTTTGTTTGGAGAACTGCCAGGTTTGGAAAGGCCGACCGAGACTTAAAATGCATACACCTCATTCACATTCTAGCACTCCCAGCCAAATTATACCTCTAGAATCACGGTCTCTTAAAGAAAAAAAACAGAAAATGCGATTAACCATCCCTCAGTCCCACCCACCAGAATCAAAAAAGTTTACACTAATGAATACAACACTAAATTTCCACCCGTCACTTAATGATTTTTCACACCTTTACACCCGAAGATGTTCTTCTTCCAGGTTTCCATGAAAAAAAAGTGGGAAGTCATCCTCCAAACTGTGAGCATTACCTTGAAGTCCGTTCAAACAGTGAAACACACAAACTCACATATATTTAGTATTAATTATGTATCAAGGGATGAAAATCTATATTATATTAGCTCTTGGTTAATAGCTAGATTTTTGGGAAACATTCCAAGGCTACTGCCCTATGTGTTCATGTGTGAATAAGTGTGAATGTCTTGAAATAAACGGACTATTCACGTAAAGGACATCGACATAGGATTATCTTGTGAACCGAGCTATGAAATCTGTGAGGTATTCATCGATAAAAGTGGTCTTCCTTTATCTGCAGTTTTAGTTTGATGTCGGACCCCTACATGTTGGCCATAATGCATCCAGAAACAAACTATTTTTTTCCCCTCCTGGACACTTAATTAATGTTTAATGAGTTGATTCAAGCTAATTAATGGAAATGGGTAGCTGCCTTGAATTGACCAAAAGCTTCTGTTTCAGCCAAAAATCATTTAAATCCATATAGATTTTTTTTTTTTTTTTTTTTTTTGGGTTACGATAACTATAATAAGATTTTTCAAACGTTAATGTATAGCATGCTTGCCACTGAGCCAGCTTATTTTCAGTATACGTGTAGATGATTACATTTGCTTAGCGGATTTAGCATCTTTTATCATGATAGATGTCGGAGAAATGAACTGGTACTTTTGAGAGGCGGTCCAGCTTTTGGCGACCTAGTCAAAATACCGTTTTCTTCCAGTCGGGCTATTTTGAGTATAGCAAACAAACACATAATAAGTATCAACAAGATAATCTAAAATCAGCAGCTCGATATCGGACATTTATATTTATAGCCACAATTGAAAAGTATTCCTTTTCATCACCCTACACACATAACTTCGTCAATGAGTATCCCATAACATTTGGCTACGTGAAAGATGCCTTTAAATTGAGCGAAATCGATCCATAGTAATTATTTGATAGTACACTTCATTTTATACTCATTACATCATTAGAGAGCATTTGCCACTTTATAGTCTGGCTTCAGAGGAGGGAAAAAAGAGGATATTTTTCTGAAGCTGCTTAGTGAACAATGATTTAATTTCTCTCAATATACATCTATTTCGTGTACTTGACTGTTATTGCGCTTTTTCTTCTAGCAAGGAAAATCAGAATTTGTCCACCTTTTACCCACTTCTGAGTCCATTCACTTTGGATCACCCCAAATTCCAGTGGCGTTCAATTCTCTGTCTTAGGTAGCAGCAAACATATGCACGCTTTAATTTTAATTCTTCATATAATATAAACTGTTGGTCAGATGAAGGGGTTCTGAGGGGCTGTAACTGATAAACCTAGATACACATTTGGCAAGTTTATTTCCCTTTAGAGAAATAAAATACTTCAGAAAAAATAATTCAGAAAGTCTGCCCATTTAAACATTACCCGTATAAGACTATTTATTGTTTTGTGTATTTTGCTTCTCACTCAAGCACTAAGAAATTTTTCTTTCCAAATTCGCCACATAAGTTTGTCTTCATATCTTTAGTTAATGCCTCGCTTATATAAGTAACACGAAAATTGAGTCATATCAAGAAAGATCTAAATCTTCCCTCGGACAGGGTGTGAAAAATAAGTCAAAAACAACCAATATTAAGTTAAAATATCCTTACACATTCACATTGGAGATGGGTTTTTGAAAGTTTTCAAAAATATCAACTTTTTCAAGATTAATGCTTTATTCGTTTATATTAAATAATTTTTTGCTTCAGAAATTATTCCACTAGGAGATTCAAGGTGTTAATGTAGGAAAGTAACGAATTTCCACATCTAAAAATCGATTCGAACATTCGCACTTCATAGAAGCCAAATATAATGTATAGCTAATAAAAAATTGCTGTAAAGATAATAATCAAGATAGACAATTAAAAGAAAAGCGTGCTAATAAAATATTGTCCCAAACCCACAGACTCACTAGTGATGGAGGCCGAAGGTTCTTATTTCATTATTTGGTGCCTTAGGTACTCTACCCCATGAACCATAGGGATAATTAGAGACATGTGGCAAGTTTATCTATAGATTCGGTTTTCACCAGTATATGCTTTTTGTTTTTTTTTTTTCAGCACAAGCTTGTTATCTGCAAACAAGACAAACGGCTTTGATAGCATTCGCACCTGCAATGACGTTACAGTGTCACTATAGGACTTAACACCCGCAGTGTCTTGGCTTCAAGGCAATGAATAATTGGGTCCCATGGCGAAAGTCCTTTGTCCTCTCACCGTGGTCACAAAGCTTGTACCATGTAATATTTTACATCTTTTTTCGGGTATTAACTTTTTTATCCACACCCAATATCTGCCGTCCTCATGTGTTGTAAGTACCACATCATCTTCCTACAATCACTAGATGGGCAGTCTTTTGTAGTAGTCTGAAGTGGCCTTCTTTCTAGGTTACAAGTCACCTCTTTTCATTGCCATACTTCTCATCCCAGGTCCCCACATCGATCATTCCCAACCAACATGACATATGTGTACAGACTGTATTAAATGTACCAGGCACCGACGAGAGAAAACGGCGACTTCAGATTTTTTTCAGGCTTCTTTGAGTCGTTGCTGGGAAAAAACGTCCTTAGTACACAAGCAATTCTCTCGTGTCATTTTATTTTTGGACCACCGTGACCCCATCAGTATGCTAAACGTTCATCTCTTTTAATATTCTCTTTATAAAACTCAATCACGTCTGCAAGAGAAAATCAAAAAGAGCTTGTTTAACAGCTAGTCGGTGTATTGAGTTTATGTGCCCTTGTTCAGCCTATTACATTCAGAAATACTATTAGTTGAATTGAAGGGCTGCACCTAGAATAATCTCCTTTTTAAAAAACACCCACAAGGAGACAAAAGGACTGGTGGAATTTAGTGCTACCATGAACGTAAAAAAGTCCCGAAAATTGAATGGAGAAAGAAAAGACACCTAGCCGTGTCCACGCCTATATCTAACCGGAGTCTGAGATTGGGATCCGGCAGATATTAGATTCGAGTGCAGATTTTCAGACAGAGAGGAAAACTCATTCAAGACTCGGAGTAATATATCTGGTCCTATCTATATCATTCTTGTTCCTTTGTTAAGAAAGTATTCTAATCTGTATCTCCTTTCTTTACAGTGTCTCTACACCGCCTTGCGTTTTATAGAGCCTAGCGTCATTTTGGTGTAGAGCTCGCTGCTCGTGACGAGTTTGCCCTGCAGGGGATATTTTGGGGGACCGCCCCGCGCCTGCGGACAATGCAAAACTAATTTTACTATTGTCTTAAGGGAAAAAACAGAAAAGACATAACAGAATAATCATGAGACCTTAATGATTAAGGAGGGAGCGTAAGAAAGCAGACAGTTCTCTCAGAATCGGGCTCGAGAGATTCTCGATTTTCATGGGAACAACACAATACAAGTAGACAATTCGCTCCAGTGGTTGTTTGAATGCACTAAAGCACTTTGGACTCCCCTCACCTGTTAGCTATAGAGTTTGGGGTGTGAATTTCGGGTCTTCTTTAAAGACCCAGGAGCTCCGCTAATCAGATATAGAAGTGATGATATATAGCGGCAAGGAATTCTTTAGAAAATCATTCCAAACCCAGGGAAGAACATAATTTAGTAAAAATCTGTTCCAAAGTACGAGGCAATCACGCTCGAGAGGAAACTAAGAGAAATTTGAATCTTGGAGCCAACATGATCCTGTTTTTCGAACCAGCTGTACAAAGTATTTGTTGTTGATCTTGAGTTCGTGCCAATGTTTTGAGCTGCAACTCATTTCTAACTCTAGCGTCTACATTCTGTGGCAAAAGTCTTCAAGATGTTTTGAGTCTTCATACGCGTTGACTTGTCCTGAACTGCCAATGAATTATAATTGAGCCAGAATCGCGGCAATTTCTGTTGAACATTCGAGCAGTCTATTTAACCTCTACAGTGAGTGCAGAGATCGTTATAAATATATTCAGGTCTCAACCAGGCCCATTAAAATAACGGCGCGCGCAAGCGATCTCACAAAAGAAACAAAAAGAAGAACACTCCAAGAATTTCCCAAAACCCACCTCATAGAGTGCTAAAAATCTGCTGGGGTTTTTTAAACAAATGGCAAATTCACAGGAGCTGCCCTGAAGATATCAATTTTTTTGCAAGTTGTTTCTGGCATGCTTGGTTTTTTGGTGGTTTCTTAGTTGCTTGATAGTTCAGTCTAGTAAATTCTCATGAGGTTGCAATTCGAGGAACGGTGATTATTTGTATGGAGTGGGTTGTCGCACATGGTGAGATCGGATCAGAGAAGGACAACACATAAGTGTAAGTGTATCTTTCTATTTCACATTTGCTAATAGGGAAACTCACGTCTGTTTTTTTTATAATAGGAAAATTAATATAAGTGTAGAGAGTAGGAAAACTTTGCCAAATTTCTATTCCCTTTCCCTCTGCTTCGTGACACATTTGTAACTACTACAGAGTGGACTGCCTATGGGAAAGATGCTCGGTTGCAGTGGGATGCCCGCACTAGTAGTTATTGTTATTATATCAGCGGACATTTGTTAGTACCTTAACAGATACCTCTAGGTGGATGGGTCCTTTCCCCAGATATTTTCTGTGGAGACGATCTCAGTTGCTTGGCTGCATAAAACATCAGCTTGATCGCGGTCTTTTTCTTACATGACCAGGGTGAAATTGCCTAAATGCTCATTCTTTTTGTTCCTTTGGTCAATAATCAGGTAAAGTTGAGGTTTGGAGTGTTGAGCACAGCTGGAGGTTTGCTCTTGTCTCAGATGGTGGCAAGCGACCCCAGAGTTCTGCAAAAACTCTGCAACATCAATTGAAAAATATTTTTTTTTTTTAATAGTATCTGCAGATATTAAAATATGAAAATTACACGTTACGCAGTTTTGCGTAAAAAATTCATTACAATTTAATAATAAAATCTCCTTATTGAATAGCTTTAAGCAATTCTTGTTAGCACAACTTTTTCCTGCTTTAAATAAAACCTTTTTTTTCTTTAGGTTTTTTTTTAGAGTTATGGAGTCTATTTCATGTAGAAATATGAAAAAATTAATAGAAATATAAAGCACAAAGTATCCAGCATGTACAAAAGTGTCAACATGCGAGCACCGCCGCCTGAGAGTATCTTAAATGGCTAGTATAACTTGGTTATTTGACATCATTTTCCTTCTTTATGAAAATTAAAATTTAAAAAAATTAATTAATGAAGCTTTTTTGAAGAGTTTTGGGTCCAGCACTAACAATTTTGGAAAAGAGGATCCTTTGAACTTCTGCTCTCAAGGCTGAAGTGATGTTTGACACCTGTCCCAAATGCATGCACTGGTTTAAAATATAAATAAATTTTCCTGTAGCTTGGAAATAAATCAATATTTTGGGGAGGAAGGAGCAGGGCAGAGTGGAGCCAGGTTTTATGAGAATGAGTTTTATCGATTCCCTGCCACGCCATGGAATTCCAGAGTGCTCCCATTAGCCACGAGCATCAGTGGGAATGGTTTCAAAAGAAATGGGGATGGAGATCGTTAATTCTTTAAAAATTTAATATTTAGGTGGGTGGGTAAGGTTATAGACATAATTTCTCTTTTCAGTCTAAATTTCCTTGCCATTATGGGTTTATGACTGTCTAAACCTCAGTGATAAGATAATACAAATTATTAACCTCCTCCATTTCACTGATTCTCTCAGATGTTTTTATTCCTTTTTATCCAGAGGTTTTTTTAATACCAAGGCAATCTTTGAATTGCTTACAAGAGTAATTATGAATTTCTGAGCGTTCCACGGCTTTTTTTTTCTTTTACCTCTGGAAATATTAGAAATAATTTCACTGTAGACATCCCAGAGAAAATAGAAATGTGATTGTATCTCCTCTTCCCCATGTTGGGGGTGCGTCTTAATTTCAGAAAATCCATCAATATCTGCAAAGAAAAAATAAAAAATCCACCAGAAAAGAAGAAAATTCCCAAAGGGCCCTTCCTCCTGCTGCAATTCCCAGTGTGTTTTGATAGATCAGGTTCTCAAATCTTAATTTGGAATTTGGTCACTGCTGTTCTTTGACCATGTCCAACCTCAACTGGAACTTTTCTTGCCTTGATTTGCTTTTTTTTGGGACTTTTCCTTGATGGTGCATCACAAAGGTTATTTTTCAAGCTTGTGTGGACCAAAAAAAGTGATTAAAATTAACTTTAGGACAAAGTTTAGGAAAAATCAGATTCTGACACAGTGGGAGAGAGCTGTAGAAAATGGAAATTTTTATTTATTTTTCACCCTCTGCCTCTCCTAAACACATTTAATCCAGGGAGTTCCCTGCCCTGCTTTCATTTCTCAGGAATGGTTTCATTGGGAAATGTCATGGGGCTTTTTCTGTGACAATGCAGATCAAAGTGACACAGCTTCACCCCAAACATTCAGCAGCTCTGGACCTTAAAATAATAAGATTAAGTTAATTTGTTCTTGCCTTAGATCTCTCTGCAGGCGTGTGGTGCTTGCATGGTTGGATTTTGTCACATGCTGAGTACTTTGCTCTTTTATTTTTATATTTTTCATATTTCTACATGAAAATAGACTCCATAACTCTAAAAAAAAACCTAAAGAAAAAAAAGTGGTTTATTTAAAGCAGGAAAAAGTTGTGCTAACAAGAATTGCTTAAAGCTATTCAATAAGGAGTGTTTATTTATTAATTATTATTAAATGTAATTATTTTTATAGTATAACTTGGTTCATTTGAAACATAATTTTTCCTTCTTTTAAGAAAATTAAAATTTAAAATAAATAATTAATGAGCTTTTTGAAGAGAGTTTTGGGTCCAG
>CM019237.1:1058355-1086656 GCA_009741485.1 Malurus cyaneus samueli
AGAGAGATTGTATTATTTTTCACCCCCTCTCTGCTAAACACATTTAATCAGTCCCTGCCCTGCTCATTTAAGAATGGTTTCATTGGGAAATGTTGAGGCTTTTTCTGTGACAATGCAGATCAAAGTGAACAACAGCCTTCCACAACCCAATTTTTTAAATTTTTTCTCTCTTCCACTCCCTCCTTTGGGGAATCATTTGCTGGTGAAAAAGTGGAAGAGTTTATTTTGTGACTCAGTTCCCCGTTTTCCAGTTGTTTTTATAAATTTGTAATTCTATGAATTACAGAATTAAAATTATATGAATTATGAAAGTATGTGAATTATAAAATCATATGACTTGGAAAATTATGTGAATTATAAAATTATATTAATTCTAAAATTATGCGACATAAAATTATGTGATTTGTAAAATAATGTGAATTATAAAATTATGTGAATTATAAAATTTTATTAATTATAAAATTGTAATTATAAATTGATTTCCAGCTTTCCTCTGGGATGTCTGGGATCCCTCAGTCACGGCCCGGGATTTTTGCGCCGTTTCCTTGTCAGGATCCCCGTGCCCAAACACATTTGGATTTGGGTGTGGAAAATACGGCTCTGTCCACCTGTAAATTGAAACTGAGGAGTGGAATTGTGGCAGATGGTGAATGGAGCTCAGTGGAATAGAGAGAGGCATGAAAAATGGTCTTGGCTGGGGTTGGAAAGGTAAAATCCAGAGAAAAATCCAGGGCTGGATACCCTCTGCCATGGGGAAAACTGGGAGAGCTGGGAATAGTTCCAGCTGGAGAAGGGAAGGATCCAGGGAGAGCTTCCAGAACATTCCAGGGGCTCCAGGAGAGCTGGAGAGGGACTGGGGCCAAGGGCTGCAGGGACAGGACACAGGGAATGGATCAGAGTGGAAAAGGGGAGATTGGGGTGGGATCTGGGGAATTGGGAATTCCTGCCTGGGATGGAATTGCCAGAGAATTCCTGGATCCCTGGCAGTGTCCAAGGCCAGGCTGGACATTGGGATTGGAGCACCCTGGGACAGTGGGAGGTGTCTCTGCCCACGGAATGGGGTGCAATGTGGATGATCCTTAAACTCCCTTCCAACCCAAACCCTCCCCTTATTCCATAATTCTAAATGCATCAGAAGATCCCTGTGAGTGTTTTCTCACATATACATAATTTTTATCTCATTTTGGGGCCTCAGAGATCGCTACAGAAAAGGTTTTGTGATAAGAAAAGTGGGATTTCTGTTGGAAAACCCCTTTTTTTTATCCTCTCCATCCCTGGCTGTGGGATCCATGTTAATAAAAGGCAAAATGTGAGGTGAACTTGAATATCTGAGTTACTGTGCTGATGGATGTGATATCTTGCAGCTACTAGCAAAGCAATTAAATGTAATTATAGCTATATATATGTAACATGTAATATAATTTCTTGTTTCCTGTGCTGCAAAAGTGTATTTTTTTTCCTTTTAGAAATTTGCTTTGGAAATCTCTTCACCTACATTGTGCTTGTTAATCCTTTAGACAGAATAATTTTTAAAATGAAAATTTCTTTGGGGTGGAAGGGAGCTTGAAGATGATCCAGTGCCACCCCTTACAATGGGCAGGGACACCTCCCAAAATCCCAGATTGCTCCAAGCCCCATCCAGCCTGGCCTTGGACACTTCCAGGGATGGGACAACCACAGAATCTCCGTGCCAGGACCTCCACACCCTCCCAGGGAAGGATTTCTTCAATCCTTAGTCCAGGTTTTGTTCCCATTTCACTGCAGAGCCATCCCTTGTTTAACAACCTGAAACCTCAGCAGGGTGCCGTGTTCTCTGGATTAAGGATGAATAAACATTTGATTAGATCTTTTCTTCTATTTATGATCAGTCATGTTTCGTTCTGCACATTTTTTTCTTCTTCCTCTTAAAGGACAAAAGTTGTAACTCTTCCATCCTTTCCGAATTAATCTGATTTGAACAATTCTTTGCTCTCCTCAATTTCACGCAAATACCATCGACATCGCTTGTGCAAATAGTTGCTGCGTCTCTCCACGTTTTGAAAATTAAGCATTAATTCTCACTGTGGGCTAGAGCAGGCTGCATTGCATGACAAATAGATCCGAGGCATGCAGGAAAAAAAAAAAAAAATCAGCACTTCACAAATCCAGCAGAGAGCTTTGCTTTCCAGCACTCACCTCTAGGGCAGTACAGAAAAATGGTGTAAAATTGATGTGGTTTAGCAACTCCTAAATGAGGGTGGGGGTTTGTTGTTTTTTGGTTTTTTTTTCTTTTTTCCCCATTATTATAGAAGTACTTGGCAGCTTCTATTTTCCTGGAGCATCCTATTGACTGGGATGAAACCTCTTTTTTAGAGAGCTCTTTTAAGTGTTTGCTTTCCCTTGCAGATGCTCTCATCCACAGCAGAAAGTGTTTGTGTTAAAATGATGATATTCCTTTAGAAAATGTATGGATTGTGGATTCTCTGAGTACAGACAGCCCTCAGACTCCTGGCAGTATCACTGAGCTGCTGGAAAAGGAAAAGAGGAAAAGGAAAAGGAAAAGGAAAAGGAAAAGGAAAAGGAAAAGGAAAAGGAAAAGGAAAAGGAAAAGGAAGGAAAAGGAAGAAAAGGAAAGGAAAAGGAAAAGAAATCTTTCCTGAGGCTGCACATGGAGTTGAGCTGAGGGCACAGCTCATTCTCCAGCTCAGGGTGGTGCTTCCTCAATTTTTGGTTCATTTTGCTGAAGGTGCAGGAGGGGCACTGGATTTTAGGGATGGAGAATGGCCTTGGGAGAGCTTTTAGGATCACCCCATCCCACCCCATTCCACCCCATCCCACCCCATTCCATGGCAGGGACACCTTCCACTGTTCCAGGGAGCTCCAATCCCAATGTCCAACCTGGCTCAGACACTGCCAGGGATCCAGGAATTCTCTGGGAATTCCATCCCAGGCAGGAATTCCCAATTCCCCAGATCCCACCCCAATCTCCCCTTTTCCACTCTGATCCATTCCCTGTGTCCTGTCCCTGCAGCCCTTGGCCCCAGTCCCTCTCCAGCTCTCCTGGAGCCCCTGGAATGTTCTGGAAGCTCTCCCTGGATCCTTCCCTTCTCCAGGGGAACATTCCCAGCTCTCCCAGAGTTGGGAACTGGGAAAGGAGAGGCCTGAGGAGCCATCAGTGGTGGTTTCATTTGCTAAACTCAGGACATGAATTCACTGTCTCTGTCTTCCCTGTGCTTCTGAGCACTTTTGCTCTTTTTTAAGCTGGAAATTGCTCTTTTTGCTGCATGGATTTGTCCAGAACAAGGAGGCTGCTGGTCAGAAATTCACTCCTGCTCAAACCATTGAATCTAGTCTGGTTTTCTGGCTCAGCAGTGTTTAAATTCCTCATTAACTCTTACTTTCCCTGCTGAGGAGATTCTTTGTTTTATTTTACACATTGAGTACACAGCTCCTCACCCTCTTTAGCTGTTGCCACAAACAAGGAGAGGCAGTTTTGTACAAAGCCTGGCGAGTTCTGGGTGTGGATCCATCATCCCCTTCTAAATCCTCATCTTGAGTAGGGGAGAAAAAACTTGGCAAGGTTGATTTTCAGCTTTTTTTCTCTTTTTCATGGCTGTGTAAAAACAGCATCACAGCAGGTGAAAAGGACTGGAATTTGGGGCTGAAATTTGGGGCTGAAATCAGGGTTTTGTTAGACACCACAAGAAATGAAGTCATTCCTTGGGGCACTTTGTAACCGAGCTGGGATAAAAAATGAGTTTCCTCCTTCTTATGGATCTCAAATAATTGACTCATGACAGATTTCAATATTAATTGCTATATAATAATATTCTATTGTTAAAGAACATTTAGTGCTCCAAGGAATCCAGAGGCTGAGGTAGCTTCAAGGGAGAAAAGTCGATGTTTCCCGAGGTAATACAAACATCTCAACTTTTTCGGGTTCTGCAGAGCGATTGGCTTTGCTGATAACTTGTGGCGATGAGTTCTGCAGGTTAATTATGCATTTAATTGGTTTCAAATTTGTTGCTTTTCAATTTCACTGTTCACTGAATATTTCCTCAGTCTTGTATTATGAGAAGGAGTAAATAGGAGAGCCTGGCTCACCTTCTCTGAACATTTAATTATTTTGTGTATCTCTCTCCTGTACACACAGCTCTTCACAGGGGTTTGGTCTTTATGTATCTCCAGTTTTTTTCTTTTCCAGAGGTTTTCTCTGCAGTGACCAGAATTTAAACATACAGAGAGTGACCAGAGTTTTGGAGGGAGCTGGGATTTTATTTATGTCAAATAATGTGATCTCAGTTTGTTGCTGTCTTCTTCCCCTTTTCTTCATCAATCTCCTTCTTGTTTTATTTTGCTGTTTTAACACAGGGGACAAGTTTTCCTTGGCTTTTCCTGCAGGAAAATCAACTTATTCTCAGGGGCTTTATAGTCAGGATAAAAAAGCTTCACTGGCTGGTGCAGACTTCTGTTTCCAAATTATTTTGCATTCATCCTCACTGAATCCTCCTTTGGAAGTGTCCAAGGCCAGGCTGGACAGGGCTTGGAGCACCCTGGGGTGGTGGAAGGTGTCCCTGCCCATGGTCATCTTCCAGGTCCAACCCAAACCCTTCTGGATTTTACCTGCCACGATCTTCTCTTTGAAGTTTTATCTTTTTGGCCATTTCAATCCAGTAATTTTTATGAAACCTTTGAGCATTTCATTGCACTTCATTATTACTTGCTTTACATTTTTCTGTGCATATAATTCCATTGAGTTAGTTTTGAATATCCTGTCAGACAGCTGGTTTATTCTTTCCAATTTTTGACAAAAATTTACGCTAAAATGTATAAACATTTTAGTAGAACCACATTTTTGGAACAGTCTCTGCCCTGCCATGTTAAACCCTTTAAATGTTGTGTCAGCAAATGTTCATGACAAGGATGTCAGAGCATGGAATAGAAATGGCAGCATCAGTCCCTCTCTTCATTGTATTTCCTGCCTCCAATTACTTAATTAAATTCATAAGTTTGAGGGTTTGTTGAGTGGCCCAGTCCCAAATTCCTGGCACGCTCAGACATTCCCAATCTAAACAGGGCACGGGCTTAAAAAAAAAAATCATTTATTTTCTATTATACTCTTCACAAAAATCAAGTGTTTGTTTCCCTTACTCTGCCTCATATTAAATCTGCTTTTTCCATCCATTTTCAATATTTTCTGAGCTCGGAATATTATTTATTTCTGTTAGAATAATATAAACATCAGCAGAGCCTGAAGTATAATTATGTTAAACACTGCACAGATGTGTCGTTGAGTTCCAGGCTCTACCCTGGAGACTCCAAAATCAAACAAGAAGAGAAATAAAAGTGCAGCGAGTGGAAGTTGGACAGAAAAATTCAATGACACGTGTTATAGGATTATATAAAAGGAAGATGCTCACCAATAATCGATGCATAAATCAATCCCAACCCTTTTCAGAGCCGCTCTGCTCGAGGCAGAAATTCTCCTGTGGGTTTGTTGCAGAAGAAGTTGTTAAATCTTTCAAGAAGATGCTGAAAGACCAGCATTGTAATTTAGTAATTAAAATACAAAGAGCATTAAATCCTGCTGGGTTCTCTCACTTTCCCAAGGCTTTGTTGGATCTCAGTTTGTAGGTAATAATTTTAAGAATTATTGTAAGTACGTGGTATTAACTTCGGATTTTCACACTTAGTTTCATATTTTAGGGATATGGTGTGAAAAGCTACAAATTGTCCTATTAATTGTTTTAATTGAGTTTTCAGAGCACTGGAAAAAATGAAACAGAGCTAAAAGCCTGACTTATTAATTAGGATGAATTTTGTGTAGTCTGATATAGGTGCACACCAAATGTTTTCTTTCCCATGTGAACTTTTTTTTGTGTATCTCGATGCCAAAAGATCTCTTGGGAAAGTTGAAGCATTCCTGAAGTTCACCAAAATTATGTTTCCTTGGCAATGCTGTGGTCAATCCCTAAATTTCACTGTTAAATCAAATATTCTGGTTAAAAGGTGAACTTACCTCTGAGTTACATTTTCAATCTTAATTTATCTACTGGTAACAGTAATTTTCTTCTCAAGCTGGGTACGAAAATCTCTGGGAATAATGGGAAATAAAATGGCTGCATAATTTGGGACAGAATCAATGAGTTTTGATGGTTTGCTTTTTAGCAAATAGAAGAGTCCAATTTAACAAGATCGCATTCCCAAAAAACACAGCTAAAATCCCTTTAAAACAATAGATTATCTGGATTTTTAAATGCTTTTTTTGACACCCAGAAATGAACATTCTGCTTTTTTATCGGATCTTTCAAATTGAGAAACACCTGATGCAGCTACAAGTGACTCAGTTGTGTGTCTTAAGCAGAAATCAATACCCTGAATAGCTGAACAGCAAAAAAACTCCTCTTATTTGCTATTCCAAAGTAGATTTTCCTACTCAGGCATCATCACTTTTTGCCTTCAGTGGAAATTGCTGCCCAGGATAACGGATTGAGCAGCCACTTCCAATGAGGTGACTTGGGCTGGGAGGAAATTATATCAATTCATGGCGAGTTTGGAGCGTTTGATGACAGAAGTGGGATATTCACAGATGGAAAATAACCCTGGAGAACTGTCCCTGGTGCTGAGAGGCCTCTAATAAACAGAAAATTCAGTGGGTTTTTGATGGGATTCCAAATTAGATTGGCTTTGAAGTGGCCTTCAGTGAGGTGTTGAGTTTTCATTGCTGGTATTAATGCAACATCCCTAAGATTTATTTCATGGTTTATGTTCAGTCCATTGAATCTTTATTTTACAGAACACAAAAATTGGGGCTTTTAGAGTGATAATAATACAATGTTGTTGACAAATGGTGCTGGGGTTGTGACAAAAGAGTGAAGAGTCCTGGGTGGAAGCTTAGATTGCAAAATTTTCTCTGAGCATTTGGATTTGAGGCAACTGAAGTGCAAATTTCTTCTCTCTGACTTTGTTTTGGACTTCAGTGGTGAACTTCTGGAAAGGTGATGCTTCCTTACATTTCACTTTGTTTCATTTAAAAATACTTCAAATATTGGCTGACTGTGCTTAGCAATAACTTTTCTTTCTGTTGTTTAATCCAGGGATTTAAAAGTATTTCTGCAAAATCATCATGATTATCAATTCTGAACACTGTAAAAACGGCAAAAATATTTACGACTTGTAACAACAAAGGTAGAAACAGAGCAGAGTCCTAAATCAGTTTCTTGGTAGTTTTTTTCCTGAATTTTACAGGATAATGGTCCTTTTGCTCTGTTTTACAGAGAGAAATCCTCTTTGGCTCGTATGGAGCAGTCTCTGCTCCTTTCAGTTTAGTGGAAAACTCCGTGTTTGACATACGACTGAAACATCAGAAGCTGTCAGCGACACTTAGAGACAATATTCGAATCGCTACAAATACCTGGCAGCGGTACAGATAGTCTTTACAATGTTTGATCTCCTTGGACTGTGTTGGCTGCCTGAAAAGCACGGCTCGAGTTTCAGGAACAAGTCATGCCTTTCTTTCATTCTCAGTGACACGCAGAGATGTCATTCAGATTTGTTTAGTGTCTCTTTCTTCCCTTTGAACCGCGCTTGGATGGAAACGCGAGCCTTCTCTGCCCGTTGCTGATGAATAGTTGAGGCCTGAATGTATTTTAATTTTTATTTTCAAGGAAATCAAGTCTTGGAGTCTATTGTTTTGAAGCAGATGGTTCATTCAGAGTTTGGGGAGAAGTGGAGGCGTTTGTTTGGTGCCGGTATCGTACAGGGACAGGTTGGACATGGGCTGGTGGAAGGTGCTCTGCCCATGGCAGGGGTGGAATGAGATGGTCCTGAAGGTCCCTTCCAGCCCCAAACGCTTCTGTGAGTCTGTAATCGCTCATTTCTGGTCACTTGGTCCACGTGTGGGGTTTTTCTGCTCCTGGTTTTGGGGTGGGATCAATAAAATAAATGGGGCTGGAAGGAGGCCAGGCTCCTCCCCAGTGAGTGGGGAGTGAGAATGTCCCTCCTGCTGCTTCTCCTGTCCCCACCCAGGCTCTGGGGGACCTGGCAGGTGGAGAAGGCTCAGCAGAGCTCGTCCAGTCCATGCTGGGAAGTGTCCAACCCTCAGCCTTGGGGTGTCATTTGTGGCCTCTTCATTGCCCCTGTTTGAGCAGAACCCTCATCCCCTCTGGGATCTCTTTGGGTGTGTCTGCTCTCCGTAAATCATCCCCCTGCTTCTCTGGGTATTCCACATTTTGGAAGGGCTGCCCAGGGAGATTTGGAGTGCCCATCCCTGGAAGTGTCCAAGGAATTCCTGGATGTGGCACTCAGAGCTCTGAACTGGGGATGAGGCAGGCATTGGGCACAGCTTGGCCTTGATGATCTTGGAGAGCTTTTCCCACCTCACTAATCCTGGGGTTTTCCTTCTTCAGCTTTTCATTCTGGCATAATTAAAGCTCTTCTTGTTGGGGCAGCATCATCCATGAACTCCTGCCCTACAGAGAGCGACGTTCCTGTGGATTTCAGTTGCGTATTCTTGTGACTCACGTTAGGATTGGAATCTGTTACTCCTTCTCTTGGCATTTGTATGTTTGTTTTTTTCTCCCTTGGTCTATAACGAGATTCAGTAAATGAAGCTTCACGTCACATGTTCCGTTATACACCAGATCCTTACTTGTTCATAAATTCAATCTTTTCATTTTCTCCATTAGCCTCCTCCTTTCAATGTGATCTTTTTTATCTGCACGACTCGCTCTTTTAGGACTTCATTATTTTTAGAAAATGTACTGTAGCACATTTAGTGGTAATTACTAAAGCTTGTTTTAATTACACTTGTCAAAGACGGCGTTTTATGATGCATTGTTGGCGCTGCCGTTTCCAATTCCTAACAATTCCCCACCTTTAAGTGGAAATGAACATCCCTCTTTTCAAGTGATGTGTCCCCATGATTTTTTTTTGTGCTCAGGGATGATTTTGTGCAGAGCGATAATTCAGAAAGGAATTCTTTGAGGGGGAAGGGAGGAGCGTATATTTCTAGGAATATCCCTAAGTTCCTGGTGCTGCCTGTTTGGAATGATGAGCATTTATGTGCTGAAATAGAAGGTTAAAAATTAAAAACTGTGGCAGTTCAGCATCCATGAAATGTGGAAATTGGGAATTATTGGAACGCTCCATGCAGTGAATGAGGAGAGCAGTTTTGCTGATCATCATAATTTATACAAATAATGAAGTTTTATCTGATTTTATCCATTTGCAAATGTGAATGTACTGGGCTGTACCTGGGTGAGTGGAAGAGGAATTCAGTGGATGTCACATCCCTGGGAGCACCCAAGGTCAGGCTGGACAGGGTTCTGAGCACCCTGATGGGGCTGGAGATGTCACTGCTCGTGCAGGAGGTGGAACAATATGATCCTCATGGTCCCTTCCATCCCAAACCATGATTTTATGAAATGCTGAAAAACTTTTAATGACATGAACCTCATAGCCTGGACCTGAACTCCAAATTCTGGAATTCACCTGGCTCTGACCTATGGATCCATTAATCCAGCAAACCTCAAATTGGAAAATGCATGGAAAACTCCCAAAAATGTGGTGATAAAGGGGATTTTCTGAGCTCTGCTCTCTTGTGCTGGTGCATCTCACTCATCCTGGGTCTCACTGGAATCCGTGGATTGGGAGAGCTTTGGTGTCCACTTGTCCTGTCCCCCAATATCCTTGGTGGGATGGTGAGGATTTGACCCTGAAGCAGGACCTTCAGAGGATTTTCAAATGGCTGATGATCATTCATAAATTTAAACTGGACTCTTATTTTGAATTAGATCATCCTTTCCCCACAAAAAATGCAAACTGCAGCCATCTCAGCAGTCCCACTGTAAATTTTTGGGATGTTAATGAATTTGGAGCTCAGAGTCAGCGCCGAGGGGCAGCGCTAACCCAGGAGCTGAATTTGAAATCTGCCTACAAATTTACATTAAACTCCCTGATAATGTTGTTTTTTTTATCAGCTCCTTAAATAACAACAATTGATGATCACGCACACCTGGAATCTTGGTGCATCCAGCAGTAGATTCCTTTGTTTATTTTTAAAATTTAATTGTTAAATGTGAGTTTTCAGTCAGCTGTTTGTTTGCTCTGTTCTGCTGCACAGAGGACCAAATAAATGTGATATTTTTTTTTTTTTGTGTGCAGTGTGAGCAGGGCTTGGCTTTGCCACAGGTGTCGCTGCAGCCAGGCACGAGGCAATTCCTGGAATTTTTTTTGTAGGGAAGACACCAATTCTTCCAGTGATGACAAATCCTACCATTGCCAAATCCAGGTGCTACTTCTGGAAACAAAACCCAGCTTGGCCTTTAAATCTTGGTCCAACTTCCTCATGATTGTGAAGAAGCTGTATTTAATACTCATGATTTTTAATTTGGGTGATTTAGGGAACCAAAGGTGGCCTTTTGAAGCTGTTCTGTAGAAAACACCCAAGCAAAGGTTTTATTTTTCAGAGTTTCGTTGTGAAGAAGCAACAAACCTGTTCCAGTGTCTCATTTACACCTGAAGTGTGGCATTCAGCTAATTGAAAACACGGCTATTCTTAATTATTTTCTTGCAGCTCATTGACATTCATGGGGATCTTGTAGCTGCAGCCCCATAAATATAATATTACTTCCCAGTTTTTTATTTTGGCACTCAGTTCTCCTCTATTGGCATATTTATAGTCTCCTGTATAAATGAATAATTTTATTTATTATTTATTCATTTGAACTTTGCTGCGTCGGCGTTGCTGTACAAGTGTCAGGGGTGGAAGAAACTTTTTTTTGCTGAGTTTCTTACCTACCTACCAAATCTTCCAGTTACTTTCAAAAATAGGGAACAAACCTTTGGATGGGCATATTTATTTATGTTTATAATATTAGTCAATTTTATAAATTTTCTATAATTATTTTTATAATTTTACATTTTTATGATAGAATTTTTATGATTGAATATTATATAGTAGAAATTGTATTCTATATTATATTACAATTATATAATTATAATATAATTAATATCTATGTAATTATGTATAATATATTATATATGATATATTATATGTATATAATTTACAATTATATAGAATATTATATAATAGAAATATTTTCCTCTTATCAGTGATAGATCAGGACAATGAGCAGTGTCACTACAGACCTTCTTTAGTGCAGGAAAATCCAACTGGTTTGGTGGTTTTTTTATGTTGAGGGGGGACAGGGAGCCAAACCCAAAAATCAACAAAAAAAAGAATTTTCCATGGCAAATGAGACTTTCCAGGGCAAAATCTTCCATTTAGGAGGATATTTTTGGAACAACTTTTGCTGCATTGCCCTGATCACAGCAAGGCAGATGAAAAGGAATTTGAGCTCAGCTGGATTTGGAGGATGAGGATGGGTTTGGTGCCCTTGAGCTGCTGTGTTTTACACCCTGAAAGCTCTGTCTGTGTGAATTTTATTCCAGTTCAGAGATAGAATCATGGGAAATATAGTTCAATTTTAAGAACTAAACCATAACCGCGTTCTCCTGAGCTTTATGGAATATTAATTTCATGTTTTCCTTGTCACCGGCCTGTTTAACTCCAAACACCAAAGGAATGTTCTGGAGATCTTCTGTGTTTTGGGAATTGTGGTGGTTGGACATGTAATATTTGCATTGGGTACCCATGGAGGTGCCTTGCAGAGATGGGATATTAGATATGGAATGCTAAATATGGAATATTAGATACAGAATGTTAGATATGGAATATGAAATATGGAATATCAGATAGGGAACATTCATATATGGAATATCATATATGGAACATTCAATATGAATGTTGATTATTGAATATTAGGTATGGAACATTCAATATTGAGTGCTAAATATGGAATATTGGATATGGGACATTCAATATGGAATATTAGATATGGAATATTGGATATTGAACCTTCAATATGGAATATTGAATATGGAACATTCAATATTGAATGTTAAATATGGAATATTCAATATGGAACATTCAATATTGAATATTAGATATGGAATATTGGATATTGAACCTTCAATATGGAATATTGAATATGGAACATTCAATATTGAATGTTAAATATGGACTATTCAATATGGAACATTCAATATGGGATGTTAAAAACTGAATATTGGATATGGATCCTTCAATATGGAATATTAAATATTGAGTATTAGATATGGAACAATCAATATTGAATGTTAAATATGGAATATTCAATGTGGAACCTTCAAAATGGAATATTAGATATGGAATATTCAATATGGAATATTAAGTATGGGATATTGGATATTGCACCTTCAATATGGAACATTAAACATGGAATATCATAGATGGAACATTCAATATGGAATATTAAACATGGAATATTAAATATGGAACATTCAATATGGAATATTAGATATGGAGCATTCAATATGAAATATTGAATATGGAATATTAGATATGGAACATTCAATATTGAATGTTAAATATTGCATATTGTATATGGAACTTTCCGTATGGAATATTCAATATTGAATATTAGATGTGGAATATTCAGTATGGAACATTGAATATGGAACATTCAATATGGAATGTTAAATATGGACTATTAGATATGGAACATTGAATATGGAATATTGAATATTGAATATTAGATATGGAATTTGAGATATTTTGGCCCAGGGTGCCCACAAAAGCTGTGGCTGCCCCTGGATCCCTGGAATGTCCCAGGCCAGGTTGGACATCGGGATTGGAGCACCCTGGGACAGTGGGAGGTGTCCCTGCCCATGGATGGGGTGGGTGAGATGATTTTTCAGATCCCTTCCAACCCAAACCATTCCATGAGTCCGTATTTGGGAGAGGATGGTTTTTGGGGACACAGAACCGACGTTGAATTTTCAGCTCTTCTGTCACCACCAACTCTGGGAGGACACCAGGAACGATCTGTAAAAACAAACAAACCGTGAGCGATACAAAAATGTGAATTTGGAGAATATTTCATGGAATGAGCTCTGGGAAAACTTGTAATTAAGGCTGATTTAAATGCTGGTGGACAGGCCACATGCTCCATGGAATTCTGATGGAGTGGTTGGCAGAGGATGAAGTTTGATTTGTCCAAAATGTGGCTTTTGGGGTATTTTTGGTGAAGTTGCATGAAAACCCCCATGATTTCCAAGTTGTTTTCTACGTTTTTCCAGACACACCTGACATGCATGTGGGGTTTTTTTGCATTCTTTCCATTCACCATTATACAAGAAATTTAATTTGAATTTGAAATTTTTTTGCATGCTTCAGGATTTAGAAACAATGGTAAGTAGTTGAATAACGGAACAAAGAAAAATCCCAACTTTTTAATGCATTCCTTGGGTGTTTGTTAAAAAAACTCAAAAACTAATCTTGACAAAGGGAACCAAGTCTGGACAATATGTGATGTAATTGTTATAATGATCACTATTAGATAATTATATAAAGATATTTTATTAAAAAATGATGAACCTGGAAAGTATTTGCATTGATAATTTCAGTGTGAAATCCTTCACAGCTTGTTAAAAATCCCTTGTCTGGTATTTACACTGCGGGACTTAGAGCTTTATATATTTTTAATAAATTCCTCTGTGCATGTGTGCTTTTAAAATGCATTTTCTAATTCTTAATGAGTCCCCTTAATCCTGGAAATTGAGAAATAGTGCAGATGAAAAGCCAAAACCATCAATTTGCTGCAAGCAGTGTCTCTTACATGAACACTCCAGTCACTCTGGTGTTGAAAATATAAATATTTTAAATTATTCTGTGTTCTTTCAGATTATGGGAGTGGTCCTGTGGTCAAGATTTTCAATTTAGTGGATTCTTCAGCGAGTCTGAGTTTTTCCAGAGGAGTGATTCCTAATTAAAGAGGCCCAGCAGAGTTTTAGGTGTACTTTTTAGCAAATACAAAAAAGGATTCGCATCTTCCAAACTACCCACCTGCTCAGAATTAGATTTTCCGAAGTTCAGAAGTGGTTTGTGAAATAAAAAATGATTTTGAAATAAAAAATTGACAATAACTCCCAGCCTGTTGCGTTTTGTTTCTGTTTTGGTTCTGTTTTGGTTCCGTTTTGGTCCTGTTTCCAAACCCGTTCGTTCAAACTCGGGCAGAGCTGTTGAGAAGGGGAGGATTTTTCCCAGAACAATGGACAATATCCCTGATCCAATGTTTTTATTTTTCTCTTCCTTTATTTAGGCCAGGCAGCTGGAAGACAAGGACAAGGAGCTGAGGAAACACGATGCCTACTACAAGGAACAACTGGCTCGGCTGGAAGAGAGGGTAAAACTGTTTTTTCTCTTTTAATGAAGATTTTTCTGTTCATTCCTGCTCCTTTTTTGACCTTTTTTAGGATGATAAAGATTAAAATTCTAGCCAGAGGGGTTTTTTTTGTATTGCTGCTACTGTTTCTGGCTCAATATTGCCAAGGTGGAAGGTTTGATGGGTGAGAATGTTGTTTTTTTTACTAAGAAAGTTCTCACATTCGCTGTGGGATTTCATCTGTCACGGTAATTACAGACAGAAAAATAAAATAATGAGGTTATTTTTTACCAACACTGATGAAGAGCCAGTGGAAGTGAATAAGTGTCATCAAGTAAGAAAAAAAAATTTAAAAAAAAAAAAGAAGTGTGAAGGGACATAGTGAATTTCTGCTTTCAGTGGGTGACATCAGTGATTCCTCCATCAGTACACGCAGAGTTTAATTTTAATTCCAAGTTTACACCATGTTTTAAAAGCACTTCTGCGTCCTTTTCTCATCACAGGCTTGAAATTAAACTGCAGAGAGCAGCTTGGGAAGCCGTGGGACTTGCTTACAGTGATTGAACATATTGCTGTTAACGTTCCTATTCTTTATAGGGTATTATTTTATAGGATGTTAATTTCAAATAATTACTGCTGTCATCCTTTTCTGGCTCCCAGGTTGGTTGTAACCTCCAGCCTGAATACATTTGGCTCCTTTACCCCTCTGCCTCCTTCCTCAGCTTAGATATTGTTAAATAATTCAGATTTTTTTTATTTTTTAGTTGTGAAAATTATTAAGGAGATACATATTCATTAATGCAGCTTAGCAGGCGAGCAGAAAACCCCTTGTTTTTTATGGATTAGGAGGAAAAACGTGTTGCATGAATTATCAGTGTGGATAATTGGGTTTAATGAATATTTTAAATTGAGGGTCTATCCGATACCATCTCAGTGTTTTGTCCTTCTTTCCCAAAGATGACATTAATGAAGTGCCACATTCTTGGCAATGAAAAAGACTTTGAAAGGGTGAGGGGAAATTAGTTTAATGATCCTAAATTGGTGCATTATTTAAACAGCTCAAAATTAAGATCCTTCACCAAAAAAATCCGCAAAATACATTTATTATTCTCCAATAACTGGGTGGGTGATGGGGGAAAAAGCAGCGGTGGGATCTCATCTAAACTGGCTTCTTTTGGGGTGGTTGTAGCTGTGCTCTTAGTAGGGAAAAATTCAATTTTTTTTTTACCTTTTACATCTTTTTAGAAGTTTTTCTTAGATATTTTCACATTCAGTTAGGTCATTGATACAGTGAGACTTCCAACGTATAAATCAATCCTTGTGGTGTGCAAGGGGGATAATGAACTTTAAATAACTTTATCTGAGTTCTGCTGGAGTGCCATCCCCCAGGTGATGTGAAATGGGAAAGTTCTGCCATCGCTTGGTTTGGGAATCTCCAGGATTTCACCAAGTCGTTCTGAATTCTTGTTTTATTCCATGGATGATGTTTGCTCCATCTTCAGAGTGGAGTTTTTGTGATGCCAAACTTTGTCTTTTCATTCTGACTTTTCAATTGTTAGGTAAAAGCCCTCTGCTTTTCCAAGCTGTCATCCAGTTTGTCATCAAGGGACGTTTTCATCTCTCTCCTACACAAAAAAGTGCTGTTCCAGCTCGGAAAGGAGTGAACTTTGTGTTCCAAATCTGATTTGGGTTTTTTTCAGAGAGGTGGAGGTTTCAGAGTGAAAAACTGGACAAGCAAAGGAGTCAGAGCTCCTGAAATCCCACCTTCCCCAAGGCTCATTGGGGTCACCTGCGAGCTTCTGGAGGCAAAACTGGGGTTTCAGCTGAAAGAAGGGAGATTTAGGTGGGATATTGGGAATTCCTGGCTGGGATGGGATTCCCAAAGCAGCTGTGGCTGTCCCATCCCTGGCAGTGTCCAAGGCCAGGCTGGACAGGGTTTGGAACACTCTGGGACAGTGGAAGGTGTCCCTGCCATGGCAGGGGTGGCTCTGGATGGGCTTTAAGGTTCCTCCCACCCCAAACCATTCCAGGATTCTCTGATGACACTTTTCCCACCACATGTCCCAAAATTCAGATCTCTCTTTCAGGACATGGGATAGTTCAGGGAAGGAACCTCCTGCTCTAAGCTGGGTCAGCTCTGGGACCAGCCCAGATTGCTGGATCCGTTCAGACATTTTAAACCTCCACAGATTCCCCATCATTTCTGGGTTTGCACGATTTACCTTTTCTTACAAACTTTTCCCTCAGTCAAACCCCTGCACTGAGAATTTCAAAAATTGGGATGGAAACAGAGCTTATTTTAAAAAAAGGCAGGTCTGGAAATGCATGAAAAGAGGCTGTTTATACCTAAACTTGTCCTGATTTCAGTGGAAGGTGCACAGAAATGGGCTCACAGAGGGAAGTTCGGAGCAGGAGGTGGGCTGGGAGCAAGTGGAGTTGCAGAAGGAATGTCAGGACACAGAAATGTTCAATCTGAGTCTGTCACCTGTGACAAAGAACACTAATTACCAGCTCAGATCATTCCTACATCAAATAAGCACGCTTTAACAACACTTCAGTGCTGCCTGTGTGGTATTTCTGTCTGTTGCATCATCGAGTGTCGCAGCTCATCCCGCTGATTAATTGGCTTTTTGATTACTTAGCCTTTTCAATTAGAAGCTTCGTATTTGCCTTCTTGGGTGCTGCTGGAAAAACAATGCAGCCGTTGATGATAAAGGGAGATGACAACAGAACAGATTAGTGTCAGCCCAGCGTGCTCCTGACGGAGAAAATGATCCATATTCAGTGCCAGATGAAGCCTGTCAATTAGAAAATATTGCAGTGACTGAGGGAAGATGCTCAGCCTTTCCAGGGCATTAATACAGGACAGAATAACCCTGCACCGGTGACAGCTGCTGTAGTAAAACACAAACAGTTCTATTCTCCAGGGGAATAACTGTTCATAAATTTGGTTTATGTGCTAAAAACCTTTGGATACTTCCCCCAAACCCTTGCAATTCCCCTAACAGCTGCCAGTGTTTCTAGGTCAGGGATAGCACATCAGCTGTTAGTTATTGCAGAGAGTTGAACAGAGGAGATCCAGAGCAGCCTGCCCGTGCTTGGAGCTGTGATTGGAGTGTTCACACACTGAGCTTGGAGGGAAATCTGCCCCTGTTTTTGCATTGTCCACCTGTGGGAAGGTGGTTCTTGACAGCAAAAAAACCCCAAAACTGAGATAACAGTGGGGAAAGTGCTGGCTCTGCATTGTGTTCATTATTTATTTAAAAATTCAACGTCCTGCCTGGGGTCAGGGTGATCCCAGCACCAATCCAGGCTGGGGGAGAATGGATAGAGCAGGATTTGAGGATTTTGGTGAATGAGAAGCTGGACATGTCCCAGCCATGGGCACTGAGACCCAGAATTTGCTGTGGGGAGCAGGGAGGGGGGATCCTGCCCCTCTGCCCCTCTCAGATGAGCCCCCACCTGCAGAGCTGCCCCAGCCTGGGGAAAACAGCACAAGGAGCTGCTGGAGAATCCCTGGAGCCCCTCTGGATCAGGCTGGGAGAGCTGGGAATGTTCCCCTGGAGAAGGGAAGGATCCAGGGAGAGCTTCCAGAACATTGCAGGGGCTCCAGGAGAGCTGGAGAGGGACTGGGGCCAAGGGCTGCAGGGACAAGACACAGGGAATGGATCAGAGTGGAAAAGGGGAGATTGGGGTGGGATCTGGGGAATTGGGAATTCCTGGCTGGGATGGAATTGCCAGAGAAATCCTGGATCCCTGGCAGTGTCCAAGGCTGGGCTGGACATTGGGATTGGAGCACCCTGGGACAGTGAGAGGTGTCCCTGCCATGGCTGGGGTGGCACTGGGTAATCCTGAAGATTTTTTTCCAACCCAAAGCATTCCATGACTCTGAAAGGAGAAAGTTGTTTTGGGATAAGAGAAGAGCCCAGAGTGAACTCAGAGCCTTTTCCAGACAATGCCATTCCTGCCCCCTGTCCCAGAGCTCCCGAGTTCTGTCTGTCCCTCCTCAGTGCAGTTCCTGAAGGTGAAGCTCTTCACTTTGGGGTGTTTGTAGGATAAAGCAAACCCACGCTGATCTCTTTGCTGTCTCTGACATTAACAAGTGTAGGGTTTTTGGCACTTTCAGTACCAGTTCCAAGCCCCAGTGCTTACAGACTCCATTCCTAACCATCTCTACAGCTCCAGGGCCACTTTTCTGGGCAGTTCCAGTCCCCACCAACTTTGCACAGGATTTTCCTGCAGAGCAGGTGATGTCCCAGTTTCCCTTCACCCCTCTGCTTTTCCTTTACAACATTTCTTACAAAGGAAACACGACCCTCTCCTGTTTCTCACCGTGGTTTTGGCCTCACACAGACACTCAGCGAGCTGTGTCTGTTCCTGCTCTGTCTCTGAGACTGATGGGACTCCCCAGTTCCAATCTCCTCTAGCAATCCCAGATATTTTCATGTTGCTCTGCTTCCTAATGCTAATATGCATCATTAGGAGAATCCTGCCCCAAGTCATGGGAGCAGAAGGAAATTAATTTTAATACCCTGCTGCATGACACAACGACTTATTTTATCAGTGGGAATGAGCAAGATATGGATCCTCGTATTAATCACAATATTTTCCACTGGAGCCAAGTTTCTGTGCTCCTGAATTTCCTGGAAATATTTTGAAATGTTGAGCAGTGTGGATGTGGTTATGGGGTGAGGTTATAGGATTATCCTGGGGCACAAATCTGAGGGGTGGCTGAGGGAGTTGGAAAAGGAGAAAAATCCTGGAGAAAAGGGGGATCTGATCCCAGGGAACAGGGACAGGAGGAGAGGGAACGGCCTCAGGCTGGGCTGGGGAGGTTTAGGTCGGCTTTTAGTGAAAATTCCTTTCTGGAAAAGGCTGTGCAGCACAGGGCAGGGATGGAATCCCCATCTGTGGAGGGATTTCAAACTCCTGTGGCTGTGGCACTTGGGGACAGCGTCAGTGATGGTCTTGATGATCTCAGAGGGCTTTTCCAACTGAAACAATTCCCTGATTCTACCATTCTGAGGACATTTGGAAGTTTCAAATTCCCTTGGATTCCCTACAGATTTCACAGCCTGCAGATCACTGCCCTGGCAGTTTTTTGCCCATTCCACAATCCCCACCCACTCTTAGGGCTGCGGTGGCCTTTGGGGACATTCCTGCTGCCCACAGGGCTCAGTGCCAGCTCCCAGCCTGGCAGCTCAAACTCTGAGTGCAGGAAACACCGACACACTTCCCTGCATCCCTTTTCCCCCCGACTTAAATGTCGAGGAAGGATTTGCAAATCCCAAGTCGGGCACTTAATTTGGGGATTGTGCTTTCCGTAGAGGCTGTCAAGGAGCATTAACCTGAAGGTGAGATGAGCACACGGAGCACAAAGCTCTGAGCTGATGGCACATTCTCTACCAGGTGTTAAATGGTATTATCCATCCTGCTTGCTGCAGTAAATAGGATTTTGCTATTATGATGTGTCAGGATTTTCAGGGAAATCAAATTTACTCGACGCTAAACTGCCACCCTCGCCGCTGAGCGGCTTTATTGCGGCATCTCGGATTCATCCTAATCCTGTTGGTGGGAAATGCTTATCCCAATTGTGTGGGGAAATTATGACTTCATGATCTCTTCCCTTTTTCTGTTCAGGGCTTAGCGTGGCCCAGGGATAGCCCCAGTGCTGAGCTGAGGGGCTGATCCGCAGCTTCCCAGCCTGGAATTGCTTTTTGGGGGAGTTTGGAGCGTTCAGGTGCTGGCAGTGCCAGCCCCACATTTGTTCAGGTGTTTCAGAGCCTCGCTCACCTTTCCAGATCTCAACAATTCAATAATCAGAACCTATTTGCTGGGTTTCTTGTAAAGTGGAGTTTGCAAGATGTGGATAACAGAAGAGGGATGCAGAAAGAAGGATAATAACCACAAACATTTTCATTGCCTACAAGGTAATTCAGCAATTTAAAGGGTTTTTTTTTGTTTCTATTTGTGTTCAGTTATCAGTCTGTTTACTCTTTGTGATTTCACGTGGCTGGATCAGCAAGAATTCCATCAGCAGAGCAGGATTCTGCTCTCACCTCTCGTGTTTGGGAGTCTGTGTTTGCCAGACCAAACGTTGGCTCTCCCCACATTGGTAATGTGGGTTCCTTCACGCATTCCAGAGCCAAATCTCAGGGATGGAGACCCGAGGCTGGATCCAGCAAAGCAAGAAATTATTTTGGCTGATGGGCACTTCGGGGAGAGGCAGGGACAGACAGCAAACCTTGTTCCCATGAAGACACGGAATTGTTGTCTAAATTCTCCAATATTCTCTAAATATCTGGGGTTTGAAAGAAAACACTTCCATCCTTCCCACTCTGCTATTTTTGAGACATTCTCCGTGTTTTTGTCCTGTTTTTGTTGGCTGCCTCTATTTCTCTTTCTGCATCCAATAAATAAATGTATATATGCACACACACACACGCAGAGTCAATGCTTTAACTCGATTCCCAAACACTTTTCCAATAGAAGCAATAAAATACATTACAGCTTCCATCTGATGAATTCCACCGGCTGTCATATCATCTCATTGTTCATGAATTGTGTTATTTCTCTGAAGTTATCGGGGCCTTCTCCTTTTTAAATGGATATTCAGCTGCCACGGCGAGTTCTTGCCGCTCGCCCAAATCGCTGCGGTGGGAGACCGGGGGAGAAAATCAAGATATATTAATTTCTTCATTTTGTACTCGGGCCAAGAGACTTTTCTGTGTCTCAGCTCATGTGCTGCAGCAGGGAGATAAAAGCAGGAGTTCATCAGACTTTCCCAAAGCTTTGTGTTTCCCCGTTGCTCCTGAAAACCGCCCCTTTTAGCGCTGACCGGAGCGTCGTGTTTTTGTCACTTTCGCATAATAAAGCTGTCAACCCAACCCGCCATCTCCCTCACTCTTAGAATATTAGAAAATTCCTCCTCTCAGCTTTCATTCTGTTCGGGGGACAGGGTTTTTGTTGAATTGCTTCTCGCCTGGCAGGTTGAGATTAGGAAACTTTCACCCCATTACAATATCTGAAACCTCCCCCTGCCTGGCAGCTTTCGCTGGAGTGTGGATTCAATGCTCTGCCTCCGTATCTTGCTCAGCCACAATCGTTTCTTCTGAGCAATTGGTGCTCAGCCTTGATTTCATTTTTTTTCTCCTCTCATAATCTTTTCTTTCCCATTTCTGACTAAGCAGTTGAGGTATTTATTATTAAAACAAAAATTTGGCTGGAAAGAAGTTGTCACCAGGCTTGTCACCAAGCCCATTACTCTGATTTTCTCTCTCCTCTCCTGTTTTCTCCAGTTTTCTTCCTACAACTCCCTCTGGTCATCTTCAATTACAGCTCTTTTACTGTTTTAGTTTTGGGACGTTTTCACAGAACACAGAAAAATACAGAATTTTGCATTTCTGTACTGAATTCTCAACGCAGAAGAAAAACCTTTCCTTAAACATTCCTTCCTTTTCCTTAAACTTTCCTAGCTCTGACCAGAGAGAGGCACAAAAATAATTTGTGCCTCAAATTATTTTTTCCCCCTAAGGGGTTCATTTTCCCCCTAAGTGCACCAAAAATGTAGAATTTTCATGTTTGTGAAAAACCACCTCATCTTTCACTATCACATATCCAATCAATAGCAAGGCTGAAATGCTGCTTAATAACAAAATGAGCAGTTGTTCCACGCTGAATAGCAGCTATCGATGTTTCTCGGAATGTTTGTTTATAGATTATTTTCCCATTATGTATGTGTGTCTTTATAGGGAACAAAAAACAACTGTGATAACCAATATTCCAGGGGTTGTTTTTTCCCTTGTGTACTAAAACACCTGATAACTTTTAAATGTGTAACCACAGTTTTGTACAGGTTATTGCAGTCTTTTTTTTTTTTTCTCCAGCACGTGGAAACAAGGGTTTAGAAGACTTTTGGTTGGTTTTTTTGATTGTTTTTTTTAATTGTGAGGTTTTTTTGTTGTTGTTTTTTCGGGGGTTTTATCTTGGTTTTTTGGGTTTTTTTGTTGTTTTGGTGCTTTTTTTGGTTTGTTATTGTTGTTGTTGTTGTTGTCGTTTTGGTTTGGGGAAGAAGATGACTGAATTCCATGGTTTTGTTTTGGAAGAATCAGCAGAAGTCCAGGGGTGGTGGTACCTGGATGGAAACTGATAACTGAGAGCCCCGGAGCAGGATGTGTTTGTAAAATCATTGAATAATTTGGGTGGGAAGATACCTTAAAGCTCATCCAGTGCCACCCCTGCCATGGCAGGGACATTTTTCACTATCCCAGGGTGGTCCAAACCATCTGGGATATCCAGCCTGGAGAAGGGAATGATCCAGGGAGAGCTCAGAACATTCCAGGGCTCCCGGAGAGCTGGAGAGGGACTGGGCCAGACTGGGGCAGGACACGGGAATGGATCAGAGTGGAAAAGGGGAGATTGGGGTGGGATCTGGGAATTGGGAATTCCTGGCTGGGATGGATTCCCAGAGCAGCTGTGGGTATCCAAGGCTGGATTGGACGGGGTTTGGAGCACCCTGGGACAGTGGAAGGAATCCCAGGTTCATCCATTCCCTTTTTCAGTCAAAATTCCAGCACTGCCTCAACCCTTGTTGGGTTTTTATTTTTAAGTGTAGCTTCCTCTGCGCTTTTCCCTTTCCCCATTTAAAAAAACCCAAAGAACATCACGAGAACGAAACGTTTAAAATAGGCAAAAAGAAACAAAGTGAAGGAATTTGTCATTTGAATGTTTAAAGCTGCGTTTGTCGCTTTGCATAGGATCTTGCAAAATGCTTCAACATATGGGGAGTTAATGAATAAGCAGCTTTGGCTTCACCCGGGTCTGTTCCCTCCTCCCACCACCTCCCCGTCACCAGCTGAAGTTTGGGAACAAATACTGAGCTGAGTTAGCTCTGTGGTAAAGAGCCCTCGGGGAGGGGATTGCAGGGTGTCTTTGTTGAGGGAACCTAATTAGAAATGATTACAACCCTAAATTAAATGCCTGTCCCGCTGTGCTGGCCCTGCTGAGGGACCTCGGGACAAGAAGGACATGGAGGGGCTGGAGCGTGTCCAGAGGTGGGGACAGAGCTGGGAAGGGTCTGGAGAGGCAGGAGTAGCTGAGGGAGCTGGGAAAGGGGAAAAAAAAAAAAATCTGGAAAAAAGGGATCAGGGGGGACCTTGTGGCTCTGCACAACTCCCTGACAGGAGGGGCAGCTGGGGGGATTTGGGATCTCATCCCAGGGAACGGACAGGAGGAGAGGGAACGGCCTCAAATTGCACCAGGGAATGTTTGGTTGGGTATTGGGAAAGATTTCTTCCCTAAAAGGGTTGTCCAGCCCTGGCACAGCTGCCCAGGGCAGGGGTGGGATCCCCATCCCTGGAAGTGTTTGAAAAGCAGTAGAAGTGGCGCTTTGTGATATGGTTTAGTGGGCATGGAGACATTCAGTCGAAGATGGACTTGATGAGCTCGGAGGTCTTTTCCAACCTCAATAATTCCATGATTCTGTGGCTTTGCCAAGCCACAGGGAGACAATCCAGAATTCCAAAATTCCAACACCAAACTAACAGGGACCCTCCCGTTTACTTTCACATGTGAAGTGAGTGCAGCCGGGGGGTGTTGGGCTCTACTCCCCGGGAACAGGGACAGGAGGAGAGGGAACGGCCTCAAATTGTCCCAGGGAATGTTTGGTTTGGATATGAATTGAAAATTCCTCCCTGGAAAGGGCTGTGCACCCTGGCAGTGGTGGAGTCCCCATCCCTGGATGGATCCCAAAGCCCTGTGGATGTGACACTTGGGGACAGGGACAGTGGTGGCCCTGGCAGTGCTGGGGATGGTTGGACTCAATGATCTCAGAGGGTTTTTTCAACCTTAATGACTCAAAGATGAGATGAAAACATTCCCTTTTTCCCTAAGCATTCATTAGTAATTATTCTCATTAGAAAGCCATAATGTTTATGGGAAAAGAGGTCATTTAAAAAATTTATTTTGTAAATAATCCTCTAACCCCAATGGCTGAAATACTGGAATCACAGCAATACCCTTCCTTGCTGCCTTCATTTCCCCCGCTGCCACTCTGAGTGATATTTTAATTTTTCCTGCCCCTAAAAATAGTCCAGTCCCATAACTGACAGATAAATGAGAGAATCCCCAGGAAATCGCTGATTGTTTCTGTTTGCCAGCACAATAAATGCAGGAGGTAATAAATGTCCTCTTACATCAGGGGGAGGCGGGTAATGAGCAAATGATGGGAAAAGGAATTTCAGAAATAAATGACCAATCTAAGCTGAAGAATAATTCATTAATAACTTGGCTTTCAGTGGGAGAGAGGGTTCTGTGCATCCAGAGGAGCTGGAGATGGACCATGGACATCTGGCAGTGACGGATTTTGGGAAGTTGATTTAAGTTTATGAACAATAAGCTGTGATTTAGACTCATCTTTTTCCATGAAATTTCGCTGTTTCACCATTGTGGCACAGGAAAAACAAAGACAGTGGATTGAATTTTTGTTTCCGTGGTGTAAGCGCAGAGGATGTGGATTTTGGGAAAGCTTTGTGTGAAGGACACAGCTCTGACAATGCCTGAGGAAATCTGGGCTCTGTACCACGTCCTGCTCTGGGTTTATCATTTTTTTATTCTCATTTATTTTATTGTGCTTTTCATGAGCAGGAGGTCAAGCCCTGCCCAGGGGCAGTCGTGTCCAGTGGCAGAATCCTTAAAATCAGGGAGAGTTTGGCCACGGTGGGAACTGAACCGAAATTCTGGGATGTGACCTCACTGCAGAGAGAAAAGAGCTGCAGCAGCTTTTTGTAACATCATTTGGGGCACAAATCCCAGCTCTGGCCAGGCTTTGCCACAGGAAGGAAAGTTAAAGTAAAGGTTTTTCTTCTGCATTGAGAATTCAGTACAGAAATGCAAAATTCTGCATTTTTCTGTGTTCTGTGAAAATGCCCCAAAACTAAAACAGTAAAACTGGGGGAAGGAACTCCAGCTGAAGGTGAACAGAGGGAGATGTGGGAAGAAAACTGGAGAAAACAGGAGAGGTGAGAGAATATCAGAGTGATGGGCTTGGTGACAAGCCTGGTGACAACTTCTTTCCAGCCAAATTTTTGCTTGAAAGAGCAAAAAAACAACTGGTCTTGGGCACTGCCGAGATTCCCTTAAAATTCCTGACCCCACAAATTCTTTCAGAAGAGATGAGGTTGCCTTGAGTTTCTATTTGTGAGATCCTTCCTGGAAAATAACGCCATTTTTACACTGATCCTTCCAAGGTGAAAGGTTTTCCTGTTTTTTATTCTGATTTATTTTTATTTTTATTTATTTTTATTCTTTCCTGTTACTCTGGAATGTTTTATCCATACCCAAAGATTTCACACTGGTTGTTGGAGCTGGGCTGAGCTGGTCCCTCATTTTGCTGGTGTCACTGTCACCCCTGGGCAGAGCCAGGCACAGTCTGTGATGCTCCTTTGGGTGTCATTTTTGGGGTGGCAGTGTTGTCCCAGGCTGTGCTGGTGGCAGGGAGGATGAGCAGCTCCTGAGTGGGTTCCTCATGGGGTTTTGGCTGTGCTCAGCTCCTGCTGCCCCCACCCCACCCCTGAAAGCAGGGGTTCCCACCCAGTTCTGGGTCCCTGTGGAGCTCACAGTGCCCAGTTTGTGCCAGCTCCACCCAGGGCACACCCTGTGAGCTCCACACCCCGCTCCATGCCCAGGGCAACTCTGCAATTGGATTAGGATGTTATTGCAATGCAGCTTTTGTGCTCAATGGGAGGCTTTAGGGGCTTTAATGCAGCAGCAGCTGTCCCTCATTGCTGTGGGGCTTTTATCCCATTTTAGGGACAATCCAGGGAGCCCTGCTGTGCTGGGCACTGCCAGCCCCTCTGCTGAGCCAGGCTGGGCCCTGGCATTGCCCAGAGGGATTCATTCATTCCCTTTGGAAAACCCTACTAAGAGCTGTGTGTGCCCCCTGGGCCATGGGAGGAGCAGGAGAGCTGGCAGGACAGGTGGTTTCATCCCCACTGCTGCCATCAATTCAGGAATTCCAGCTCTTCTCACCCCTTCAGTCCTGTCTTGCCTCTTACCAGGTTTTCCTCCCCTGGTTTTCCTCCCCTGGTTTTCCTCCCTGGTTTTCCTCCCCAGGTTTTCCTCCCTGGTTTTCCTCCCAATAAAAATAAATCAGAATAAAAACAGGAAAAACCTTTCACCTTGGAGACAGGTAAAATGGCGTTATTTCCAGGAAGGATCTCACAAATAGAAACTCAAGGCAACCTCATCTCTTCTGAAAGAATTTGTGGGGTCAGGAATTTTAAGGGATCTCGGCAGTGCCCAAGACCAGTTGTTTTTTTGCTCTTTCAAGCAAAAATTTGGCTGGAAAGAAGTTGTCACCAGGCTTGTCACCAAGCCCATCACTCTGATATTCTCTCACCTCTCCTGTTTTCTCCAGTTTCTTCCCACATCTCCCTCTGTTCACCTTCAGCTGGAGTTCCTTCCCCCAGTTTTACTGTTTTAGTTTTGGTGGGCATTTTCACAGAACACAGAAAAATGCAGAATTTGCATTTCTGTACTGAATTCTCATGCAGAAGAAAAACCTTTACTTTAACTTTCCTTCCTGTGGCAAGCCTGGCCAGAGCTGGGATTTGTGCCCAAATGATGTTACAAAAAGCTGCTGCAGCTCTTTTCTCTCTGCAGTGACGGTCACATCCCAGAATTTCGGTTCAGTTCCCACCGTGGCCAAACTCTCCCTGATTTTAAGGATTCTGCCACTGGACACGACTGCCCCTGGGCAGGGCTTGACCTCCTGCTCATGAAAAGCACAATAAATAAATGAGAATAAAAAATGATAAACCAGAGCAGAGACGTGGTACAGAGCCCAGATTTCCTCAGCATTGTCAGAGCTGTGTCCTTCACACAAAGCTTTCCCAAATCCACATCCTCTGCGCTTACACCACGGAAACAAAAATTCAATCCACTGTCTTTGTTTTTCCTGTGCCACAATGGTGAAACAGCGAAATTTCATGGAAAAAGATGAGTCTAAATCACAGCTTATTGTTCATAAACTTAAATCAACTTCCCAAAATCCGTCACTGCCAGATGTCCATGGTCCATCTCCAGCTTCCTCTGGATGCACAGAACCCTCTCTCCCACTGAAAGCAAGTTATAATGAATTATTCTTCAGCTTAGATTTGGTCATTTATTTCTGAAATTCCTTTTCCATTCAATTTTGCTCATTACCGCCTCCCCCTGATGTAAGAAGGATATTTATTACCTCCTGCATTTATTGTGCTGGCAAACAGAAACAATCAGCGATTTCCTGGGGATTCTCTCATTTATCTGTCAGTTATGGACGGAACTATTTTAGGGGCAGGAAAATTAAAATATCACTCAGAGTGGCAGCGAGGGAAATGAAGGCAGCAAGGAGGGTATTGGCTGTGATTCCAGTATTTCACCATTGGGGTTAGAGAGTTATTTACAAAATAAATTTTTTAAAAAATGACTACCTTGTTCCATAACACCCATATGGCTTTTTTCCCCTAATGAGAATAATTACTAATGAATGCTTAGGGAAAAAGGGAATGTTTTCATCTCATCTTTGGATTAAGGTTGAAAACGCTCTGAGATCATTGAGTCCAAGGGCATCCAAGCCATCCCAGCACTGCAGGGCACCATCTGTCCCTGTGCGTCTCCAAGTGTCACATCCGACGGAGGGCTGTTGGGATCCATCCAGGGATGGGGACTCGCACCACTGCCAGGGGTGCGACAGCCGCTGTTCCAGGTGGGAGGAATTGTTCCATTCATTCCCAATACCAAAACACATCCCTGGGCAATTTGAGGCCGTCCCGTCTCCCCTGTCCTGTTCCATTGGAGTAGATGCCACAACACCTCCCCGGCTGCATGACTCATTCCATCAATGTGAAAGTGAAACGGGAGGTCCCTTTTAGTGTGTGTGATTGGGAATTTAGTGGAATGTCTGGACGTTGTCTCTCCTGTGGCTGGCAAGCCTACAGAATCATGGAATTATTTAGACGTTGGAAAACCTCTGAAGCTCATCAGTCCAGCCTTCACTGTAATGCCTCCATGCCCCAC
>CM019237.1:1086681-1098617 GCA_009741485.1 Malurus cyaneus samueli
AAACAGCTCGTCTGCTGCCCAGTCTGCCCAAAATGGGGCTTCCTCCTGGCTCCGGTGTGCCACCACCCAGGAACCTCTGGAGGAAGGTCCTGATGCCTTCGGCATTTTTCAGACTGAACCGGTGACAAAAACGGGGCTGACTGGGGCCGTGTCCCAGAGTTCCCAACCCTTTGTGCTCTTGCCTTGCTCCCAGGATGAGGATTCCCCATTCCATGACCTGGAGCCCCAAACAAACCAATAAACCCGGAGCCGCGGCTGGGCACCGAACCAACACAAATCACTGAGCTGAGCTGAGCTGAGCTGAGCCCTGTCGAGCCCCGGCCAGCGGAAGGAATCTATTCCATCCCAGTAAAGGCTGTTGGCAGCAAGAGGGCTTCGCTGCGAGCTGCAAAGAGCAAGAACGCTCGGGGGTGGCTGTCCAGCAGGAAATGCTGCCCACAAGCAGCTCTGGATGCTGGAGAGCGGTGGGAAAAAACCCGGACCCACCCGGCTCAGCCCGGGGAAGCGCTCCCAGGAAGTGACCCGGCGTCATTCCTGCTCCTGAAGAAACTTTCAGGGATGCAGCGCTGACTGCTGAAGTGTCGCAATGTCAACGGAGCGCTGGAAAAGCCAGGCTCTCCGCTGGCGGAAGGCACGGCAGGGTTTTGGTGGCTGTGCCCCGAGGCTCCGGTGACACCGCCGAGGTGCCAGCTCCCGTGCCAGGTGCACCCCGGGCTCGGAGCCGCCGTGTCCCCGCTGTGCCGCTCGAAGCTCCCTCTGGAAGGGAGGGAAGGGAGTTTGGAAGCTCCCGGGCAGAGGGGCCGGGTCCATCCCGGGTGACCCCGGGCCGGGTCCCTCGCTGCCAGCGGCGGGGTGGGTGACCCCGCGGTGCCCGCGCTGACAAAAGGCCTATCTTCTCTCCGCCTAAATGATTTAAATTCCTAATCAAACATCATTTATAGCACCATCTCGGAGCCGTCTCCCGGGAGCCGGTCCCACGTGAGCCGTTGCCAGGGCAACCGGGGGGTCTCATTTCAGAAATGTCAGATTGCATTATTGTTCTTCACACTTCTCTGATAACCCGGTGTCTCTCCCTCTCCTGCCGCCACCCCCCGTCCCCGGCAGCCAACCCCCACCCTCCTCCGTGCCCGCTCCCGGAGGAAATCACCGGCTCCGTTTCACTCCCTGCCCCCCCGAGACGCCGTGTCCCGGAATTGGGATGGGAGGAAAAGCGGCGCTGGTTTGTGCTGACCCCACACCGAACGGGGTGCACGGGGCCGGGTCCTGGCTCCCGAAAAATTAAGGGGGGAAGGGGCGAGCGGAGCTCAGAGCGAGATTTTGGTGTGTCCGGGTGAGCTCCGCTCTGCCGCAGCCGTCACAGGAGCGGAGTGTCCATCGGAGCGGGTGTCATCCGGGCGGGGTGTCTGTCCGGAGCGGGGTGTCCATCGTACGGGTGCTCCGGAGCGGTGTTCCATCCGGAGCGGGGTTCCTCGGAGCGCGGTGTCTGTCCGGAGCGGGAGTGTCCGTCCGAGCGGGGTTTCCATCGGAGCGGGACGTGTCATCCGGAGCGGGGTGTCCATCCGGGCGGGGTGTCCGTCCGTCCGGAGCGGGTGTCCGTCCGGAGCGGGGTGTCCATCGAGGCGGGTTGTCCATCGGAGCGGGGTGTCTGTCCGGAGCGGGGTGTCCGTCCGGAGCGGGGTGTCTGTCCGCAGCGGGGTGTCCATCGGAGCGGGGTGTCTGTCCGGAGCGGGGTGTCCGTCGGAGCGGGGTGTCCATCCGCAGCGGGTGTCATCGGAGCGGGTCTGGTCGCACGGGGTTCACGCGGGGGTTCCATCGGAGCGGGGTGTCCATCGGAGCGGGGTCCATCCGGAGAGGGGTGTCCATCGGAGCGGGGTGTCCTCGGAGGCGGGTGTCCATCGGAGCGGGTTGTCCATCGGAGAGGGTGTCCATCGGAGCGGTGTCCATCGGAGAGGGGTGTCCATCGGAGCGGGGTGTCCATCAGAGCGGGGTGTCCATCCGGAGCGGGTGTCCATCGGAGCGGGGTGTCCATCGGAGCGGGGTGTCCATCGAGAGGGGTGTCCATCGGAGCCGGGTGTCCATCGGAGCGGGTTGTCCATTCCGGAGCGGTGTCATCGGAGCGGGGTGTGTCCATTCCGAAGAGGGGTGTCCATCGGAGCGGGGTGTCCATCGGAGCGGTGTCCATCCGGACGGTGTCCACGGCGGGGTGTCCATCCGGAGCGGGTGTCCGTCGCGAGCGGGGTGTCCATCGGAGCGGGGTGTCCATCCGGACGGGGTGTCTGTCCGGAGCGGGGTGTCCATCGGAGCGGGTGGTGTCCATCGAGCGGGGTGTCCATCGGAGCGGGGTGTCCATCCGAGCGGGGTGTCTGTGCAGAGCGGGTGTCCTGGAGCGGGGGGTGTCATCGGAGCGGGTGTCTGTTCCGGAGCGGGGTGTCCATCGGAGCGGGTGTCCATCCGGAGCGGGTGTCCATCGGAGCGGGGGTGTCTGTCGCAGCGGGGTGTCCATCGGCGCGGGTGTCTGTCCGCAGCGGGGTGTCCATCGGAGCGGGGGTGTCCATGCGGGCGGGTGTCCATCACGGAGGCGGTGTCCATCCGGAGCGGGTGTCCATCGGAGCGGGTGTCTGTCCGGAGCGGGTGTCCATCGGAGCGGGTGTCCATCGGAGCGGGTGTCCACGGAGCGGTGTCTGTCCGCAGCGAGGGTGTTCCATCGGAGCGGGTGTTCCATCGGAGCGGGGTGTCTTCCGGACGTGGGGTGTCCGGCAGGATCCGGCCCGGGGGGCACCGCAGCTCCTCCGGGGGGTTTCTCCTCTGCCCCACGGCCGGGGGATGGCCATGATCCATCCCACAGACACCTTCAGGAGCTCGGCAGCTCCTCTGCTCCCTGGCTTTCCCCCGGAGGAAGGTGAACCCTTGCAGTGGGAGCTGTCCCAGCCATGGCAGCAGGGTGGAACCACCTGGTCTTCAAGGTCCTTTCCAACCCATAAACTCCAGGATTTCCTCATTCCCACATTTCTGGAGTCAGCACCAACCTGAGCGCTGCTTGGTTCCCTTCCATGACCCAAGGACCCCCCCCAGAGGTCCTTGTTCCAGTCCCCAGGCCAGCCGCGAGTGTGATCCCACAGATGGACCTTCAGCGGGGTCCTGAGATGTCCAAACCCCCAGAGCCGGTCAGCGACAGCCATGACTCCACCACGCTGCTGGGAATGATACCCTGGGGAAGAACCGGCCTGGCCAGGGTTTGCCCAGTGATGGTACCATGACCCAGAGGGAAACTGAGGTGTTTTATGGATAAACCGTGCCTGTGTTCCTGCAGGACCCTCCCACACACCCCAACAGCCCCAATTGCCCATTTTCCACCCCGGTCCTGCTGGGAGGTGGCAGGGCAGTGGTGGTGTCACCCTGGCAGTCCCCAGCCCCGAGCCCGTGTGAGCTGTCCCCATCCCCCATCTGCCTTGATAAACCCCTAATGAACCTCCCCACTCTGCTCTTCCCAAAGAATAAACCAGCCCTGCCCAGGCGGTTAATATAACTGAATAAGGCCATAAATATGGAAATGGGACTTTTAATTAAATAAGCAGCTTTTAAAAGGGCCCTTGGCCGAAGAGGCTTTTGTTTAAATATGATTGATTTGACACGTCCTTTCCCTGCCGCTTCCTCCCGCTCTCTCCCTCTCCCGCTCGGTGCAGGGATGGGAAGCAGACCCTCCTCCTGCCTGTGCCCAGCCAGGCTGCTGCCCCTGAAATCTGAGGTTTTTGGCTCTCCCACAGCCTCAGGCACGCAGCTTGAGTGTACCTCTGTGGCACCCACGCAGGGACAGCTATCCAGTCATCGATTTGGAGTTTTAATGGAGCAGAAGGTTTTCCCTGGCATGCTGAGCTGCCCTGGTCCATCCCCCTGGTGGACCGAGGTTTGGGGTGCCTGGCACCCCCAGGGCAGGATCTGGCATCCCATCACAACTCTGTTTCCTCGTGGTGGGTCCCTTAGGAGGTGATAGAAGGGAAAACTGAGTAGGGAAAACTGAGGAAAGGGATTCCTCCCGTGCTTAGGGCTGGATTCACTCCCAATTTCCTCACCACACACCAGTCTGGGAGCACACATGGAGTGGAACCAGCTCTTAATAACTGGCTGTTCCCTGACATTTGGGCACTGCCGCTGGAGCAAGCAGCACTTATCGTCCTCCTCAGCCAGGGGTGGGGGGGATCATGGGTGCAAGGGTGCTGGGCTGTTCCACACTGGCAACACCTGGGAGGTGCTGGGGTGCGGGGGCCCTGCCCAGACCCTGCAGTGTCACCCCCACCCGCAGGCAGTGACCCGCCGTGTGTCCCCGGCTGCCAGGAGCTCAGCTCTGTGGAAACACGAGTGGAGTCAACTCACGGGAGGCTAAGGCACAGAATCTTGGAAAGGGTGGGAAAAGGATCATGGCACAGAGCAGGGCTGCAGGAGAGGTGCAGAGGACTCATGGCACTGCTGGGTGTTTTTGGGCAGGGAAATCAGCAGTGCCCAGAGCCAGCCCGTGCTGCTGAGGGATCTTCTCCCCAGAAAGCCCCGAGAAAATCCCCGGGTCTGGGTGGATTGTGAGGCAGCCACAGCTTGTCCTGCTCCGAGCACCCTCCATTGTCACCCAGCTCGGGTGTCTGAAATCTGCCAGCGCTGGGTCACTCTGGGGGCAGTGTCCAGCAGTGGTGGAACAGGGACAGCTGCTGGCACTGCCAGACCCTTCCAGGCACCCTGGAACAGCTCCAACTCCCAATCCTTCAAACCCCTCCCTGAACACCTTTGATTTCCCCTATAACCCCCCGAGGCACTGCCTGCATGGGTCAGTGATGAGCTGCCCTTCCAGGGCTCCTCTCCCCCAAATTCCCCCCAGTTTTGGGTGTTTTGGGTGCCCCCTCCAAGGCCCTGCAGTGTCCTCATTTTGCTCCCTCTGAAATTCGAGCCTGCTGAGCTGCTCCTGAGCAGGGAAACACCCACAAATCCCGGTGTTCCCTCCATCCTTGGGGCTCCAACCACCTCCCAGCCCTTCCTCTGTGTGCCAGTGCCACTGGTGAGCGGAAAGGGACATTTTGGAGGGGACAGCTCAGAGGATGGCCTTGGGACAAACCTGGGCAGGGGTTTCCTGGCTCTGAGGGTTTTCAGGTTTACAGTGCCTGAACAGCAAATCCTAAATAATTCCCAGCAGGGAAAAAAAAAGAAGATGGGAGAAATCCACGGGCTGGGAAGGCATATCCTGGATGTCCCTGAGCCAGAGCCTATGGCAGCTACTGCTTGGGTCAGTGTGACACCTCTGATCCCAGCCCACGGATGCTGAGGGTGCTTATGGGGTCCCAAACCCTCCCACCCCAAACCTTAAGTGCTAACCCAACCGAACCAGTGATTTTCACAGATTCTGCCTCAAATTGGTGAGAAATGACCAGAGGCAGCAACCAGGAGATCAAACCACTGTCAGATCCCACCACAGGGCTGCTCCTTCCGGGCTGGGCAAAGGCAGAGCTCCTCGTGGTCGTGAAGAATAGAGATTTATTTTTTAAAAAACAGATATTTTTTAAAACGAAAAGAAAGGGGGTGAAGGGGGTAAAAAAGGCCCCGTGTTTGCAGCCAACACGTGTAATCTGTTGCAGCCCTTGTCAGACAAAACAATTTTGCCGTAAGACAGCGATTCCAGAGGGGAAAGGGGCGAAGGGAAAATACTTTATCAGCTGCCTACATATGTAAAGCAGTACCCTGGTTGAAAAGCAGCCTCTTCCCTTTGAAAGCCGGCAAGGGAGACGGGAGGCGACTGCAGGGGAGCGGGGACAGAAGTGACACAGGCACAAAGCCCGGCGTGCCAAACCCCAGGGCGCACTCTGAAAACGCTCTTATCTCCCCATCAGCCCCAAAAACCTACCTGGCTGGGGAGGAGAGACAAAGCCAAACAAAACCCAGGTGTGACTCAGTTTGGCAAACTTAAATCTGGTTTTTAACGTAAGAAATGATTTAATCAGATATAAGTGCGGGTTCTGTCCGAGTCCCCGGGTCAGCAGGGAGGTGTCCATGCTCCAGGTTCCTCTTCCCCCAGGTTGGGCTGAGGTGAAGGAATCACATCCCTGCCTGGATTTGCAGTGATGCTCAGCAGCTGCCAGAACTCAAGGGTTTCCTTCCTCTCTGAATTTAAAGGCTGGGAATTCCAGGACTTGGACACAGGGCACAAATCAGCCCTTGGTTTGCAGGATGAGCGGCTGGGCTGGCAACAAGTGGGCTGGCTCCTCATGGAGGCTTCTCCTGCTCCATCCATCCGCCAGAGACCTGGAAAAGGAAAAAAAATAAATTCCTTGTAGCAGCTCCATCAGCAAGGGGGACATGGAGCTGGCACATCCAGTGGGATGAGATCCCGAGGTGCTTCCATGGACAGGGATGCACGAGGGAGGTCAGGAATGGGATGGGGAGAGGAGGAGAGGGCGGGGGAGAGGGAAGGAGCCCGCCGTGCCCATCTGGGCGATGCATCACATCGAAATTGTCCGCATTAAAATTCACCAGCCAGTGAATTTCAAGGGATTTGTAGTAATATGATGACAAAATGCTGGCAAATCTCAGGCTGCCAAAGATGTTACTCAGGGGTCAAAGACTCGACACTTTGGCTGGTAATTTGTAAGTGTCAATCACACTCAGCCGTCAGAAGGAAGGAGAGCTCCGGCGGCTGAATCCTAACGAAGCCAGGGCTCCACCCGAGCCTGCAGACCCCCCTGCAGCTCAACCACACACCGGCCTCGCTCGGGGGTAACTAAAGCAGAAACTTCGCAGGTTGTGTTTTTGGGCACCGATCTCGGGCGGGAGGAGCTCCTGCTCTGCTTTGCCTGGGGTGATGTCCCTGTCTGTTTATCCTGATGGGGTGGGAAAAGGCTGTAACCCCCGCGTGATGTCCCTGTCCCGTTTATTTGATAGGGGTGGAACTGGCTGTGCACCCCTGGGTGATGTCCCTGTCCCGTTTATCCTGATGGGGTGGCAGGGCTGTGTCCCACCGTGTGATGTCCCTGTCCCATTTATCTTGATGGGGTGAACAAGCGTTGACCCCCCCGGATGATGTCCCTGTCCTGTTCATCCTGCTGGGGGTGGATGGGCTGTGACCTCCTGGTGATGTCCTGTCCATTTATCGTGGGTGGAAGGGGTCCCTGTCCTATTCATCACCCCCTGTGTGATGTCCCTTTCCTGTCCCGTTTATCCTGCTGGTGGACGAGCTGTGAACCCCGGGTGATGTCCCTGTCCCGTTTATCCTGATGGGGTGGAAAGGCTGTGATCCCTCCATGGGATGTCCCTGTCCCATTTATCCTGATGGGGGCTGGAAGGGGGTCCCTGTCCTGTTCATCACCCCCCTGCTGATGTCCTTGTCCTGTCCCGTTTATCCTGCTGGGGGGTAGAATAGGCTGTGACACCCCTGGGTGATGTTCCTGTCCCATTTATCCTGCTGGGCTGGAAGGGATCATGTCTGTCTACCCTCCCCTGTGTGATGTCCCTGTCCTGTTTAACCTGCTGGGGGCTGGAAGGTGCTGTGACCCCCCTCCTGTTGATGTCCCTGCCGTTTATCCTGCTGGCAGCAGAACTGGCTGTGACCCGCCCCGTGTTTTGCGTGTGGCTCCCAGGGCTGACACACTGGCCTGAGTACAGCTGAAAATAGAATTAAAGCAGCTCCTGCCTGCAATGTGCCTGTTCTGCCACCCCAGGGGGTGTCACGGGGACTTTGGGGCCACCAGAGCCACCCCCGGGCTGTCTCTGCCTGTGTGAGCTCTGCTGAGATGCCCAGGTTAGCTCAGCCACTCCCTGAGCCCCTGGAGCAGCTCATCCCAGCCCGCAGCTTCCTCCTCAATTGAAAAAGTCATGGAGCAGCTGCAATAACCCCCGGGAGGGGCAGCCTTCCTCCAGCTCCTCAGCTGCCCTTGCAGCTCCTGCTCCACGCATCCCGACAGCCCAAATCCCGGCTGGGATCTGCAGGGGCTTTTCCACGCTTTTATCTTCACTCTATCTCACAGCGTCTGCAGGAGAATTTGCTGGGCAGCAAATCTGCCGTCTGTCCGTGCTGTACCCGGTCCTGGAGCAGTCCCTGCTCTCAGGGGGTGGCCACGGGCTGTCCCCTCCCTGTCACAGCCCGCTGCTGGCAGGTGCAGACCACAGCCACCCCGCTGCACCGGAGCACAGCTCCCACCGCCTCTCAGGCAGAAAATGAACCTCAAACCGCACACATTTTAGTTGAGAGAACACCAAGAAAACCCTTTTCCCCCAGATCACCTCTCCTGACACACACTACACCCTTTTTACTGTTGATGTCCCTGCAGGTTAGCAGCTTTGCTAACCTGAGCTGGGGATGTCACCTGGGGATGGTGTCCCTGGGGGATGTGGTGACACTGTCCCCGTACCCCATCCCAATCCACACTCACCCCTACGAGCCCACCACGCTCCAGGGGCTGAACAGAGACACAACCCATCCCACAGCACTGATGATGGCCTGTGGAAGGTGGGATGAGCTCCTGCAGCTCCAGGGGAGGTGACACCCCATCCCTTCCCAGGGCCCTTCCTGGTGCTGCTCTCCCGCTCACGCTGCATCACTTCCCCGTGTTCTCCTGCTCTCCTGCCTCCCTCCCAGCTCCAGTTTGGGGTGCCTCCCTTATTAGCCAATTTGGATCCCTATTTCCAGCGAATTACTGAGGCTGATTATTATTCATGGCTGGTGAAGGCTGAGCTCTCGAGCCCGGCCATGCGGTTTCCTCCTCTCCAGCGCATACATTTGGGGAAACAGGAGGCACAGTGCCTCAGCCAGGAATGCTGCACCCTGCCTCGTCCTCTGCTACTTTTCTGCTGAGGAAGTGCTGGAAGGTGCGGTGTGACCCAGGGTAAGTCTGGATGTGTTGGAATATTGCTCCCTTCCATCAGCCTCTCCCGGGTTCTCTGATGAAGGAGAGCTCCTGAATCTCCACCCAGCACCCAACTGACTTCCCAACCTGCATTTGCAAATTTTTTCCAATTTTTCTTCTTCCAGAGCTCTTGAAACCAGCAGGGAGGGTGCAGGGGGCAAGACAAAGGCAAAGGAGGTGAGTGGGATTTACGGTTGTTTCCCCTTTCAGTGCTTCCAGACCCCATTCATGGGGCACACGGGGAGGAAACACAGGGGAGGAAAACCGAGGGGAAAACAGGAAACCTAGGGAGGAAACCCAGGGGAGGAAACCAGGGAGGAAAACCTGGGGAGGAAAACCAGGGAAGAAAACCAGGGGAAACCGGGAAAAACCAGGGAGGAAACCAGGGGAGAAAACCAGGGGAGGAAAACCTGGGGAGGAAAACCAGGGGAGGAACCAGTAGGGTTGATCAGGCTTATTTATTTTTATTTTTATTCTGTTTCCCACCCTGTTTGTGCGGTCTGTGTCTGATACAGCTCGATGTGAAATAAGTCCAGCTCTGCTGGGCTGGGCTCGTTTTTGGTCTTGGTTTTAATGAGGATTTTGACCCAGAAAAAGGTGGAGTGAAGCCTCAGAGCTGGGGAGAGGACACAAATGCTGATGCTGGGCTGGTGACACATTCCAGCAAAATTGAAAATTCCTCTTTCAGAACTAAAAAAGCATTTTCCTACCTGAGAGCTGGGACTTTTCAATGCAGATCTATTCACATGCATATTGCTGTGCCTCCAAAGGCCTTTCCTTCTGGAGATAATCATGTTTGAAACCATGAGGTTCTCTCCTACTGCTTATGAAATCTTGATTTTATTCCCCCATGTCAGTGAATTTAACCTTTTGCAGGCCATAATTACTCAGGAATTTTGGATTTATGGAAATTGGGATTTATGGACAGGGAAACACCGAACCAGAGCTGTGGTAATTAGGAAGCAAATGCAGATAAACCACAGCAGAAAATCTCAAACACATCTGATTCTCAGGAAAGAATTCTAATTGTTTTAAATGTCTTAACTTCATAAGGTAAAGTGTTTTTCATATCTGGGACCACTTTAATCCAGTTCAGAGATTTTTTTTTTCCTGCTACAAAAATGATTATATGTGCGTTTATCCACTTTTAAAACCCAAAGAAGAAATTCCCTGTTTCCCATAGACTGAAGAAATAATACAGAATATTTTTTTGGTGTTTTTTGATACCATATGTGTTTTTAAAAGCACTGCAGATCATTTTTGTTGCGTGCCAGCTCTGATGTCTCTCCATGCCAAGCTTCCCGTGGATTTCAGGAGTTCACAGAATCGTGGAATCACAGAATGGTTTGGGATGGAAAAAACCTTAAAGCTCATCCAGTTCCAACCTCAGGGACAATTCCCACTGTCCCAGGGTGCTCCCAGCTCCAATGTCCAGGGATTCAAGGGCAGCCACAGCTTCTCTGGGAATTCCATCCCAGAACCTCACTGGAACTGCTTCTGTTTCATCCCTTGGGAAATTCACCTTTTTTTTTTCATTGCCTCAGTTTCTCCAAGCAGGAGAAGAGCAGCAGAATCATCCAGATATCAAGTGAATTCCCTGATTAATTCTAGAAGGAAACCACACACAATTTATTACCCAGAGACACGAGTTAAAATGTGCAATCTTTTTTTTAACCATTTCATTCAGCAGTGTGTGTAGAAATGCAAGGTTGTGATTTTGAATGGCTCTTTACTCATTTCTGGCACTCTTTGTCTGACATGCGTTCATCCTGCTTCCCTTTTCGGATCAGATTCCAACTTTTGAGATGGGGAATTGTTGTTTTTCATGTGGATTTGCAGTTCAGTGCAGTGAAACAGCAGAATGGAGGTTACAGAGCTGTGTTTTAGGGATGTTCTGGGTTGTACTGAAATACCTCAGGTATCAGTTTGCAGCTCTGTGGGATTTGCAGCAGCGTTAGGGCCTGGATGTGTGTGTGGTTTTTTGGGATTACAGCAATAATACGGAGATTTTCCCTCTTTTCCTCATTCCCATCTCCCACAGGGTTTCAGTTTTGAGAGATTTGTATTCGGCAGGTGAAGCTGGAAGGAAATACAACACAGAAATATTTTTGGGAAGCTTTGGATTGTTGTGTGAAGAGTGAGAGGGGAGGGAATTCTCCCCCTGGGCTCAGGTGAGCCCCCACCTGCAGAGCTGCCCCAGCCTGGGGAAAACAGCACAAAGAGCTGCTGGAGAGTCCCTGGAGGCCCTGTGGATCAGGCTGGGAGAGCTGGGAATGTTCCCCTGGAGAAGGGAAGGATCCAGGGAGAGCTTCCAGAACATTCCAGGGGCTCCAGGAGAGCTGGAGAGGGACTGGGGCCAAGGGCTGCAGGGACAGGACACAGGGAATGGATCAGAGTGGAAAAGGGGAGATTGGGGTGGGATCTGGGGAATTGGGAATTCCTGCCTGGGGTGGAATTCCCAGAGCAGCTGTGGGCATCCAAGGCTGGGTTGGACGGGATTTGGAGCACCCTGGGATAGTGGAAGGATTCCCAGGTTCATCCATTCCCTTTTTCAGTCAAAATTCCAGCACTGCCTCAACCCTTGTTGGGTTTTTTATTTTTAAGTGTAGCTTCCTCTGTGCTTTTCCCCTTCCCCATCTTACGGAGCAAAAAAAAACCCCGAAGAACGTCACGAGAGCGAAACGTTTAAAATAGGCAAAAAGAAACAAAGTGAAGGAATTTGTCATTTGAATGTTTAAGGCTGCGTTTGTCGCTTTGCATAGGATCTTGCAAAATGCTTCAACATATGGGGAGTTAATGAATAAGCAGCTTTGGCTTCACCCGGGTCTGTTCCCTCCTCCCACCACCTCCCCGTCACCAGCTGAAGTTTGGGAACAAATACTGAGCTGAGTTAGCTCTGTGGTAAAGAGCCCTCGGGGAGGGGATTGCAGGGTGTCTTTGTTGAGGGAACCTAATTAGAAATGATTACAACCCTAAATTAAATGCCTGTCCCGCTGTGCTGGCCCTGCTGAGGGACCTCGGGACAAGAAGGACATGGAGGGGCTGGAGCGTGTCCAGAGG
>CM019237.1:1098639-1168002 GCA_009741485.1 Malurus cyaneus samueli
CCCAGGCCAGGCTGGACATTGGGATTGGAGCACCCTGGGACAGTGGGAGGTGTCCCTGCACATGGCAGGGGTGAAGATCTTTTCCTGAAGATCTTTTCCCACCCAAACCATTCCATTACTCTGAAAGGGAAAAAGAAAAGTTGTTTTGGGATAAGAGAAGGGCCCCAGAGTGAACTCAGAGCCTTTTCCAGGCAATGCCATTCCTGCCCCGTGTGCCAGAGTTCAGGAGCTCTGTCTGTCCCTCCTCAGTGCAGTTCCTGAAGGTGAAGCTCAGTTCCTTTTGCTGTATTTAAATAACAAACCGTTGATATTTTTTCTCTCTTGTCCCTCCAATTTCACGGAACAGGTGCAATATTTTTGGATTTAACACTTCCCAATAATTCCTCACCAACCAAACATGCCCCGTGAAACAAAAACAGCCCAGAGTGTGTTTACTGCACCTTTCAAACAGCTTTCCTGAGCCTCCTTCCCTCTCCAGAGTTTACTGCTGCTGTCACTTCATTTTTTTTGAGAAACTTTCTTTAATTACATGTTTAAAATAATGCTGATGGTTTGAGAATGGCTTGTGGCTGAGCAGGCAAGAGTTTTTCAGTCAGATTTCAACTGAGCAAAACAAAATAATGCTGTGTATAGGTGGGATGAATTATTGGATAATGGTAGAGGTTGGTCTTCCTTTTGTTGGAAAATGTGCAGAAATTGGGGTTTTCTGAAGGCTTTTTGAAAAGCAGAAAACGACCCTTTTGAATTCAGAAAACTTCAGTGAATTTTTTCGCTTTCAATTGTTGCCGTGAACTATGAAGAGATTATTTCAGCTACTTGTAAAATTGAAAGAACTTCATAAAAACCTGAAAAATCCTTACAAGACCTGTGCTTTTATATCAGAAAATCGAGTGTAAATGCTGCGTGTGTTCGTACCATGCAGTGTGGGAAATATTTTTGAAGTGGGAGTTTTACCAGTGGTTGACAGAAGAAGGTGTTTGAGGGGACATTTGATGTCTTTTTACCAGAGTAGTTGATGCAATTAAAAGTTTTCAGAGATCTGAACCTCTTGTTATGTGACTGAATTTATTGGCAGGATTTTACTCCTCTTCTTGCCAATGTTTTAAGAATTTGAGGACAGAATAAATGGAAAATTTCGGGGGGTAGGTGCCATAAATACATAAATATGCCATTTATTTATGGCATAAATTGCCATAAATACAGTTCCTGCTGGCAGGAATTCCTTGCCCTGCACAGGACAACCCCAAAAATCCCACCCTGTGCCTCAGAGTGTTGTCCCTGTGGGTTATTTCCAGATTTTAATTGTAATAATTAAAAGGGATTTTTTTCCTGTAGCTGCCCAGATCATGGGCATGGCAGCTTTTTAGCTTTGGAAGGAGAAGGAGGAGGGAAAATATTGATTCTATCAAGTCCATCCTCAATTCTCTCATACTTTATAAAGTAAAATACAAAAATCCAGACTTACGAGTGTTTCCATGTGTTATCAGACAGCTGGGTAATCGATACAGAGATAAAATTTCTCCCTTTAAACCTGTTGCTGGGAGGAATGAAGGAGAATTATAAATGTTTGTTGTTTTGTTTCTGGCTTTTGGGAAATAATTACAATGTGGGACTCTGGTCTTGGTTGTATGTTTTATTTTTCTAGGCATAACAAATTTATTTTTGGGCATAACATAAATCCTGAACAGAGCATTTGTTGGTCTAAATTATGGTGTCTTGGTGAATCTCAGAGTGGCTTGGGTTGGGAGGAACCTTAAATCCCATCCAGTGCCACCCGTGCCATGGCAGGGACACTTCCCACTGTCCCAGGGTGCTCCAAACCCTGTCCAACCTGGCCTTGGACACTTCCAGGGGTGAATCCCATCCCAAGAGACAAATTCCAGGATGGGCACAGGGATTGGCTGGCAGACCCTTTATACCCCTCCACAGGGAAATGTTGAATTCATATTTTGCCAAAATAAATGGCCGTGGTGGGGGAAGAATGTATATAACACAAAGTGCATTCCCAGAACCAACTAAAAGTCTGTTCAGAGCAGTGAGGAAAAAGGCAAAAAAAAGGAGTTGATGCCTCAGGATTTCAGTTTCTCTATTTCCACGTCTCTGTACCCCTGTTATTCTTCAGTGTTTAACTCCAGAGTCCACAGACAGTGCTGAGCTCCTGCTCTCCCATTTTTACACAAAACAATTCCTCTGCAGCCCCAAACTCAAGGACACCTCCCTGTGCCAGGCCCCAAGAGATGGAAACAACAGAGAATTGGGGGAGCCAAGTTGGAGTGAATGACTGCATTGGCTGAGCTGCAATTGGAGGATTCAGCCCCGATGTGCAAATGGACAAAAGTGAGAAAGGGTGAAAAACCCGTGAGCCATTGTCCATTGTGGGTGTGGGACTGCCCTGAATGGCCCTGAAGGCCCTCAATAAACAGAACTGCTTTGGATTCTCTGAATTCTGTCCAGACTCTGGTTTAGGTGAGCCTGGTTCAGGCATCAGTAGGACGGAGCATCCCCCAAATACCTGTGGGATGGCTGAAATCAGAATAACAGCTCCAGCCTGAACGATGGGGGAAGGAGATGGGAATGGGCACTGGGAACAAACAGAACCCATAGGAATGCAGGAAAAAGGAGCCCGGAAAATAGTGGGAATCATCTTTAGAGGTCACAGAATGGAGTTAGAAATTCAGAATATTTGTAGGACTCTGTGTTTGCATTATTTGGCTTCGTGTGTCATCCAGCTGTAGGAATTTTGTGGATTTTGCCTCACTGAGAGCAACACAGCTACTTTTTAAACTTCCAGATCGAAATTTTTGGTGCTAATAATTGCACTGTGCCATGCTTTCATTTTCCTACGGCCTGGATTTTGGCTGAGCAAGTTTTCAGGGAGAACCCCCCCTGCCTCAGTTGTGGCTGCTTTTCCTTCACGAGGCATTTTCCCAGCACAATGGGTCTGCTGGGATCTGCTCTTGGATGAGCACTGAAAAACTCTCACATTACTTTGATTTAAACATGCTCAGAGCTCGTTTCCTTTCTTGCTTCAGTAAATATGAGCGGAGTTCTCCCTCTAATCTGAGTGTATAATGTGGTTTTCTTGGATTCAGGTGCTTATCACTCCTCCAAATAAATACCTACATTGTTTTTCAGCGGGGATTTTTTATATCCTCAGCATTTTTGTTGTACCAGTGCTGAGATCTCCTCGTTTCTCTCACCCCGTGTTCAAAGCAGCTGCCAAAGACCATCCTGGAAGTATTTGAGTTGCTTCACCATCACCAAAACCTGTTATTGATACGTAGATTTTTACAGTTTGGCTTTTGTTGGAGCAGCATCAGCTGTCAGGCAGTCAATATCAGATTTTCTGCCTTTTCTTGTGGGTGTTTTCACTTGGATCATGAACTTGGCACAGTGAAAAATCGTCTCTCTGTATTCACCCTCTCTTTACTCTCCTGCTGATCCTGACCATCAAAATAGCACCTGGCAGTGACACCAAAATTCAGAGTATGGGTGGCGGCAACATTCAAAGAAGTTTATACTGACCAAATCCAGATATTAAAGGAGTTCTGAATACTGAACTCATCCTTTCTGGATACTGCAGCTCCCAATTCCACAAAATGACGATTTGATAGGATTGATCAAATTCCTGAGGAAAGTTCACATAAATACCAGCTAAAAAAAAACAGACAAAACTTCTTAAATCAGCGAGAGAGATGGGAACAAGCCTGTGCCATGACACTGTTGTTGCCTATTGGATTGAAAGAGACAGAATATTTGAGAATTTCTTTCAAGAACTTGATTCTGGCTCTTTCTCAGGCTGACATGCGAGTGTTATTTGCGGCAGCTTCGTGCTTTTCAAAAAATGGAAATCTTGCACTCATCCTGCCCTGAGGCAGCCAATCCCAGGCATCGGGGGTAGATCTAATAAAGAGCACTAAACCCAGCGCATTTCCATCAATTTGAAAGAAGATGGAGCTGATCTGTGATTCTTTCTGTTGGGCTCCTGCCACAAGATGGATTTCACCTCCAGCTGCGGAGCGGATTGCGCAGATAGGAGCCAGAAGAGATTTTGGTCCCAATAACAGATCCAAATTTACGTATTTATGGAGTTGTTCCTGCTCAGAGGGGCCTTGGGAAGTGCCACCACCCGCTCGGAGCAGCAGTATCGCTGGGACAGGATGCATTGTTGAGGGCTTTGTCCATGGGGGTTTTTGGGGATCTTCAAGGCTGGAGATGCCACAACCTCTTAGGATCCCCGTCCTTTAACTATCCATGTAGGGAAATATTTTTTGACCACTTCTGTGAGATCTCTAACCAAAATGAGTTGGAAACAGGTGGTGGTTAAAGGGATTTTCCTGGATTTTCTCTGATTTTGAGGCTTCCTCTTAAAATCATGGCTGCTATAGACTGTGGAAGAACTGCCCTGGACTCGACGCTGTCTCTGCTGAAGTTTTGCCAAAACAGCTCCATGGGCGACCTCAAATTGTCCTCCCTTGAGTTTCCAGTGTTGCCTTATCAGCTGGTTCGGAATTGTGAGGCAGACGGGGTTAAGGGGATCAAAGAGTTTTCCCTCGGTGTTTAATGGGATCAAAGGGTTTTCCCCCGGTGTTTAATGGGATCAAAGGGTTTTCCCCCAGTGTTTGATGGGATCAGAGGGTTTCCCCCAGTGTTTAATGGGATCCCGGGTGCACAGCTCTTTGGGGTGGAACATGCCGAGATGCATACCCCATACAATGCCCATACAATTTTTATCACCCTCACAAATGAGCAAATGTGTCTGGAATCCCCCAGTGAGTGCATCAATGAACGCAGTGATGTCCCCCTGTTGTAAAGAATCTCCCCAGCTGGGGCCAGAGCCCAGGTTACACAATGTGCTCCAGAGAGAAGGTTCCAGAAAAGGCTGAACCCTCGAGTTTGGGACAGCCCGGGGCTCAGCGGCCCCTGCTGAGGGGGTTTGGTCTTTGTGCCCAGCAGGACCCCAAAATTAAGTTGGAACATCAGGGTACCAAAATCACAGGCGTGTAGGGTAAGGGCACCAGAGATACATAAAGGGTATGGAAAATGCCTAAAAGGGTCTATAAAATATATGGAAGTGTCTATAAAATATATAAAAGGGTCTATAAAATATCTAAAAGTATCTATAAAAATAAAAGGCAAAAATCATCATCCATCACCAGCACCTCAAGACTTTGTGGGAGCTGTCCGTGCAGGGCTGAGCTGAGCTGGGCAGGAATGGAATGGGACATTTGGGCTGAGTTGACTTTGTGCTTCTGTGTGTTTGGAAATGATGTGTGCAGAAAGGACACTCTGCCGTGGAATAAACCCCTCGAATATCCCTGGAAGTCACAACTATTCCTTGGATGGGACCCTGGCGTCCTGGGCTGGTGGAAAGTGTCCCTGCCCATGGAAAGGGGTTGGAACTGGGTAATCCTGCAGGTTTCTTCCACCTCAAATCATTCCAGGATTTTAGGATTCAGGATTTTAGGATTCAGGACTCTACTGTCCCTGGTTTGCTTGTGAGCTGGTGCAGTTCCCTGCAGTGTGGTTTTTGCTTCACAATGAACCAGTATTTAAAAATCAATTCCATAAAAGCAACTAACAATGGAAATTTAAAATCCTTATTCCTTTGCTTCTGTCTGTACCCAGTGCCACCAAAAGAAAGGATTTCTCAACTTACATTTCCTGGGCATCACCCCTGGCAGCAGCAATTCCTGTTGCTATGTGCCTCAAAGACCCACCACATTAATTTTGGGGTGCAAAACCTGTTTTAGGTCACAGAGAAATAATTTAAAACATGGAATAGTGACATGGCTGAGCTGAGAAAGCAAATTGTAAACAGGAATGTTTTAACCAGGCTTCTTGTCCTCAGTAGGGGCCATAAATACAGATGTGCATTTTCAGGTGCATCTCTGAGCCTGAGCACGTTTGTACAAACTCCAGCACTACAATTACATGCAGATTAGCTGCTTGGCTGAATAGCTGAGAGAACTTGGAATAGATTTGTCCTTTTCACAAAGGTTTTCATTTTCTTTGGCAGCTCGGAGTGTTAACAAATTAGAGATCGATGTTGTAGCAGGGCAGAAAAGCGAACTGAAGCATGGCTGGGGAGAAACTTCAGAGCCGTTAATAGCTGCAGTTAAAGGCGTTAGTTAGTGGTGCCTGAAAAACAGAGCTGGAAATTCAGAAGAAAAGGTCAAAAAACGCTTTCTCTTTCCCCATTTCCTGCTCATAACCGAGTTAAGTGTTTTGCTCCACTTGCTGAATGTCTTTGGCATCTTTGAGTATTGCTGAAATCCTTGACAAACTCCATCGTGAAATCCAGCAGGCACTGGTGGGATGGGACTTGTCTTCCTGCAGGATGGTTTGGGTTGGAAGGGACCTTAAACATCTTCTCATTCCAACTTTCCAATACCCCAGGGTGCTCCAAGCCCCATCCAACCTGGCCTTGGACACTTCCAGGATGGGAATAATAAATGTTTGTCTTTATCTGGAGATCAAAAAATGATGTTACAGCACTGTTTTTAATCTATCCTTTTAATTTACCCTTAATGGGTTTAGGGAAATGAGCACTGCACTTTTAAATGGAGGATTAGGGAGGACTTGGAAAATGAAACTTCATCTTTGGATTATGGAGAGTTTAATGAGTGAATTTCAAAGGCAGATCTGAGCCAACAAACACCTCACAGTTTATGAAGATGTGGATCATCCTCACTGGATCAGGTTTTTATTTGTGAGGGTCTGTGGCATCTCAGCAGCTTTGGATGCCTTTTGGGTTTGATCCCTCTGTAGGAACAGCTGCTGGGTGGGTTTGGGTGTCCCAAATCCTCCCTCCACTCTGTACCAGCTCAGGTGTCTCTCGTGTCACAGGGACAGCCTGGTCCTCAGCTGGGATAGATTCCAGCTTCTCCCCAAGGGACAGAGGAGGTTTCCTAAAGGCAGAAAAAAGGAATTGCACTTGAATTTGAGCCGGAGCTATGAACAAATCCTGGTAATTGGCCTTATCTTTACCTTCCTTACCTGTGTGTCCTCTGTAGGTTTAGTCCAGGATCTCAGGTTGCTTCCTTCACTGATTTAATTTTTTTTTTAGGGCTTTTCTTTCAGTTTGAATTCCCCCTCCCTGCCTTGCAGCCGCTTCTTGCCCATCACAAAGTTCTCTGCTGTCAAAGCTCATCCCTGATCCATCCATTCATCTTCAATCTCTGAGCTGTCCTGAATTGTGGTCAAAGGGATGTATTGGCTCCTTCTGTGCTGCAGTTCAGGATTGGAAAACTGGTTTATTTTGGGCAATAACCACTTTTTAATGGAAAGATGTCCATTGGGATAAAATATAGGTTTTTTTTTTCCATAAAAACCTGATTTTCAGCCCTTTGACAGGCCCAGAGAACTTTCTCCTCCACCCAGAGCATTCTAATGACAGCCCCAATGAGGACAATCAGTCCCCCCATTCAAAAAGAGCTCATTATAGGATTTAAAAACAGGACTAGAAGTGTTAAATGTTATGCAAGTTCCCTCAGTGTGGATTTGGACATCCTCAGTTTCATCTCTGGAATAAAAACTGCGCCAATTGACTGCCTGGAGCAGCTGGATCAAATGAGAGCAGTCAGAACTTGTATAAAAAATAACTTATCTAAAAATTCAAGCCCGGGCCTGATCTGCTGACATTTCAGAAGATATTCCCTCGCCCATAGATCACTTGGAGGCAGAATGAAGATGCAGTGCTACTCGGGAAGCTGTCTGATGTTAAATGCTTGCTTTTCCATAGCTTATTAAAATCAATTCAGAGACAAATAGAGGCTTTAAATTCCAATGAAAATGCCACAGGAATGGTCATATTTATAAAGCTGTAATTTAATGTCGTTTGGGACTGGGGTGTGAGGACAGAACGGTTGATGGGTTTATTCTCTTTCTGTTTTTCCTTCTTCTCTAATTCCTCCTCTCCTTGTTCACTCGGTACTCTTTGTGGCAGTTTCAGAGATGAAATATGACTTGGGATTTTAAGTTTATTTCTTCTAATTTTGCTTTTTTCTTTGTAGTCCAGAGCTGCTCCAAAGGCTGGAGCCGGGCTGGGAGACCTGGGAATGTTCCCCTGGAGAAGAGAAGGATCCAGGGAGAGCTTCCAGAACATTCCAGGAGAGGGACGGGGGCCAAGGGCTGCAGGGACAGGACACAGGGAATGGATCAGAGTGGAAAAGGGGAGATTGGGGTGGGATCTGGGGAATTGGGAATTCCTGCCTGGGATGGAATTCCCAGAGAATTCCTGGATTCCTGGCAGTGTCCAAGGCCAAGTTGGATGAGGCTTGGAACACCTTGGGTCAGATTTGAGTTGGGATTAAATTAAAATAAGTGAAACCACTTTCGCTGGTTTTGGAAATCTCCTCTTTCTCGAGTCCATTCCGATCTCAGGCTCAGTGTCAACAGATGATTAAAACAAAATGTTTCCAATTATCCACAAATGGCTTCGTTAAAGATCCCGAGATGAAATGGCCAGGAGTACAATTAAAGGAGAAAAGAAGCTTAACTGCAACAGAAATGGATTACAAAGAGGCACAGAAAACTTCCCAATTTGCCATTCAGAGGACAGGATAATCTTTGCCTGCCGATGCTTTGAGTCTTTCCGTGGGGGAGGATGAGAGGGAAAGAGAAGTCTTTAAATTAAAAATTCTCCCCTGATTCTCAAAGGTGCCAAACAGCCCAAGCTCTCGGTTCCTTTGGTGGGTGGAGCAGGTGCTGAGCTGAGCTGGAGTCAAGCTGGGCTCATTTTTGTCTTTCCCAGCACTGACTTGAAGCAAAGGGCAGATTTGTCTCTTTTCTATGGAAGTCAAATGTCTTTTTTTTTTCTTTTTCCTTTGTCAAATCAGCTGTTAACTCCGTAACTGTTAAATTTAATTAAAAAAATTAAACAGATTGCATGAATATAGCTCTCATAAGGGGTCTCTTCGGGGCTTTAAGAGGCTTCTTCAGGGCTTAAAAGCAGAAATTCAGTGCCAAAATAAGTCCTGGTCTGTCTGCAGCAAAAACAGCCTCACCACATTTTTAATAAAATAGTGAATATAGGTGAAGTGTTTCTGGTGAAATTAAATGAGGGATCTCAAGTTCTCCTGGTTCTTTCGATAATCTTTCATTGGCTTGGATGACACAGGATCTTTCAGAACTTTGCCTGGCTGTGAATCTGAAGGTTTTCAGCCCACAGTGAAATGTGTACCTGTGCTTTGAGGTTCCCCATGCAGACAAAACAGTCACCTTCTCCAGGAATTTATTTTCTTGCACTGACCTTTGGAATCAGAGCTGTCAGGAGAAATAATTCTCCTCTTACTCCTTCAGCTTTAGGAAGCTTCTGCTCCCAGTTTTGTTCAGGGGAAATAATTTTGGTTGTAAATGTGGTGAAAATGCTTCCACCCGTGGTCAGATCTCATTTTTCCCCTCCTGATTTACAACATTATTTATATTTTCTGTGGCTCTGTGTATGTATCAGGGCAAATTTGATGGATTTAGAATCAGAATTGAAGTTCTCCTGAACTTCTCTTTCAGCCTCTGTTTCTCTCAGTTCAGTTTGGAGGTGGCTGTGCAAAAGGCACCACTTGTTACTCGATTTTATTGCAATATGTTCATTATTTTTGGGCCAGAACTGCTGGATTTGGATAGGAAGGGGACTTAAAAACCATCCTGCCATGGTAGGGAGAACTTCCAATATCCCAGGTTGCTCCAAGCCCTGTCCAACCTGGCCTTGGACACTTCCAGGATGGGAATAACAAATGTGTGTCTTTATCTGGAGATGAGGAAATGATGTTACTGCACCATTTTTAATCAGTATTTAGGGAAATAACCACTACACTTTTATCTGGAGGATTGAGGAGGACTTAGAAAATGAAACTTCATCTCTGGATTATGGAGAGTTTATCTGAGTGAATTTCAAAGGCAGACCTGAGCCAACAAACGCCTCACACTTTGTCTGAAATAACAGATGATTTCTTGAGAGCTTGGGTCTCCAGTAGGATTAAAACTTGTGGGCATCCACAGCAGCTCAGCTGATCGCTTGAACTGCAATTAAAAAGTAGAACAAGCACACTCCGAATATTGTCTTTATGTCAGAAATGCTCCTTCATGCTTGAAAATGATAAAAAATTGCAATCGATCCTTACAACTGTTGTGTTCATCTTTATTGAGCAGGTTAAAGAAAGATAAATGGCAGCAAGGATCAAATTCTGGGAAATGTTGGCCTGGGAGGGGACGGCGGGTGACGGAGGGCGATTCATCATCGCGGCCCCCGCGCCGGCGAATCCCGGAATTATCGATCCCATTCCCAGCCCAGAGCCTGGGACGGGGCTGTCATTGGGCAGCTGTGATTGCTGCATGCCAGGGGCTCGCTGGGGTGAGGAGAATTCCACCTTCATCTGCTGGCCGGCCAACGATGATTTATGAAAAAATAAATGAGCGCCGGTGGCGAGCGTGGAAAGCTCCATTTGGGTGCAAATGAAGGATTAGGAGTGGGGCTGGCAGTGGGGAGTGTGGCTGAGCTTTGGGCTCACACTGAGCTGGACCTGACCCCTGCCTGCAGTGCCTCTTGCCCAATTTGTTCTCATTTCAGGGAAAATATGAGCCCCGCGATGCAATTTTAGCCATGTGTGGAGCTGGCATTTTATTCACTGATTTTGGTACATGTCAAGATTATCATTCACAGGGAAGAAGCTTGGAAGGTGAAATCCTTAAGTGGGAAGGAAAAATGTTTTTCTTTGCATTCTTTTTTTTGTAGTTGGCGCTGCCTCTTTTGGAATTTCAGGATTTTTTTTGCAGGAGTGGGCTCTGTTACCTGCACTGCTCAGAATGTGATGAATATTCCTCAGGCCATGTTTGCTCACCCCGTGACCACAGAGCTGTGTCATCTGTGACTTTTATGGATGAGTGATCTCTCCACTTACGAGGCTTTTCAATTTTTTTTGTCCCCCCCTAAAAATGTTTTTGCTATATTGTTTTTCCATACATCAACATCTTCAGCTGAACTGCTTTGTTTTACCCAAAATTAGAATTGGGATGATGCTTCCCGTGGACTGGATTATGGCATCCGTGTGTGTTATGGAATTGTGGGATAGTTTGGGATGGAAGGGATTGTGGAAAGGGGCACCTCCCACTGTCCCAGGGTGCTCCAATCCCAATGTCCAGCCTGGCCTTGGGCACTGCCAGGGATCCAGGAATTCTCTGGCAATTCCATCCCAGCCAGGAATTCCCAATTCCCCAGATCCCACCCCAATCTCCCCTTTCCGACTCTGAAGCCATTCCCTGTGTCCTGTCCCTGCAGCCCTTGGCCCCAGTCCCTCTCCAGCTCTCCTGGAGCCCCTGGAATGTTCTGGAAGCTCTCCCTGGATCCTTCCCTTCTCCAGGGGAACATTCCCAGCTCTCCCAGTTTTCCCCATGGCAGAGGGTATCCAGCCCTGGATTTTTCTCTGGATTTTACCTTTCCAACCCCAGCCAAGTCCATTTTTCACGCCTCTCTCTATTCCACTGAGCTCCATTCACCATCTGCCACAATTCCACTCCTCAATTTCAATTTACAGGTGGACAGAGCCGTATTTTCCACACCCAAATCCAAATGTGTTTGGGCACGGGGATCCTGACAAGGAAACGGCGCAAAAATCCCGATTGTTATTGGGGCCGTGACTGAGGGATCCCAGACATCCAGAGGAAAGCTGGAAATCAATTTATAATTACAATTTTATAATTAATAAAATTTTCCAAGTCATATGATTTTATAATTCACATACTTTCATAATTCATATAATTTTAATTCTGTAATTCATAGAATTACAAATTTATAAAAACAACTGGAAAACGGGGAACTGAGTCACAAAATAAACTCTTCCACTTTTTCACCAGTAAATGATTCCCCAAAGGAGGGAGTGGAAGAGAGAAAAAATTTAAAAAATTGGGGTGAAGCTGTGTCACTTTGACCTGCATTGTCACAGAAAAAGCCCCACAACATTTCCCAATGGAAACCATTCCTGAGAAATGAAAGCAGGGCAGGGAATTCTGTGGATTAAATGTGTTTAGGAGAGGCAGAGGGTGAAAAATAAAATAAAAAAAATTCCATTTTCTACAGCTCTCTGCCATCATGTGAGATCCAAATTTTTCCTAAATTTTGTCCTAAAGTTAATTTTAATCACTTTTTTTGGTCCACACAAGTTTGAAAAATAACGTTTGTGATGCACCATCAAGGAGAAGTCCCAAAAAAGAGCAAATCAAGGCAAGAAAAGTTCCAGTTGAGGCTGGACATGGTCAAAGAACATCAGTGACCAAATTCCAAATTAAGGTTTGAGAACATTCCAGAGGAAAGCTGGGAATGTGAATCTGTGCCATGAAATATCACCACAGGGACATAAATCCAGCTGCTGGAAAGGAAAATTCAACAGGGTCTGGTTTGGTTTTGTGCTTCCCTTCAATCCCTGAGCTCTCCCAGAACTTTCCCCTCCCCAGTGTGAGCAATCCCATCTCCTCCATCCTGAAAAACATGAAATATCCGAAAGGTGCCAAATCAATATCGAGGCATCAATAACTCCAAACCCTGGGATGAAATCCCAGGCTGTTAAAATCACGATTTGGACGGTTCTGATGTCATCACACAGTGTGGGACTGTAGGGATTTTGTTGCCACGTTAACATCGCTCTCTGGGATGCCGATGACTCAAAGCTGCACAAAAGTATTTTCAAGTGCCAGCTCAACCTTTTTGCCTCTCCGTGACCTGTTTGCAGCAGCTTTTAGAGGAAAATGGATTTAGAGAAGTTTGGAGCTGCTTTAACTTTGCTTTCTCCCCCCAGCTGGGCAGCCAGGTGCTGTGGTTATCACAGCCCGGGTCCAGCTGTGCCCAGGCTATAAAAACCTCCTGAAAAATGCCACCTCTGTGTTATTGAGACATGAGGCATCACAGCATTGCTGTGATTTTTTGCTGCAGGATCACTGAATCCTTCAGGCTGGAAAAGAGCTTTAAGGTCATAGAGTCGGACCATCCCCAGCACTGCCAGGGCCACCACTGTCCCTGTCCCCAAATGTCACATCCCCAGGGCTTTGGGATCCCTCCAGGAATGGGGACCCCACCAATTCCAGGGTGCACAGCCCTTTCCAGGGAGGAATTTCCTGATATCCCAACCAAATATTCCCTGGGGCAATTTGAGGCCGTTCCCTCTCCTCCTGTCCCTGTTTCCTGGGATGAGATCCCAAATCCTCCCCTCCTGTCAGGGAGTTGTGCAGAGCCACAAAGTCCCTCTGAACCCCTTTTTTCCAGTTTTTTTCCCCTTTCCCATCTCCCTCAGCCCCTCCTGGCTCTCCAGACCTTTCCTAGTTCCATTCCCCATCCCTGGACACGCTCCAGCTTCTCCCAAAGTTGTCTGACCCTGTGCCATTCCTCTGGAACATCCTCCCCTTTTTCCCCAAGGCCAGAAATTCCCCGTGCTATTTTCACGCTGGAAAAGTTCTGTTCTTGCTGAGCCTCTCTCATCTTTTTCTGAAAAATGAATGATTTTGTAGAACCCAGTGAAACCATCCCTTGGTTTAGGAGCAATGAAAATCTGTCCTGAAGCTGCCTGGCTATGAAAATTAAAATTAGCAATTGGTTGAAGTGACCTGGGAGTTCAGAATATTCCAGAAACTGCTCAGAGAGGTATTTTCCAGGCCAAGAGCAAAAGGGAAAGTGGAGCCATTGTGAATTTATTGGGTGAATTTGAAGTTTGATTCAATTTGTGTGAATTTGAAGTTTGATCACCTGTGAGGCAGGTGGGAGATGTGGGTGGGTAACACAAACAGGGCACTACAAAGAGTCAAGATTTTGATTTTAATTCCTAATGAAGAAATGGCAAAACTCCAAGAACACTTTGTGCTAAATGTGGGATTTTTACCCTGTGTCCTTTTAGGGTTTCCTCACCAAGAACTGTTTCTTTTGCATGATCAAGACACACTTACCTAAAAAAAAAACACCCACAAAATAAGTAATTCTGGGAACTTCATTTTATGGTTAGGTTTGGGGATTTCTTAAACAAATGGATAAAACATAAAAAAATTAGCTTTATTTATGAGATATTAGCATGCCTGTAAATGCAATTAACTGAAATCTGCATTTATTTTGTTTTTTCTTTCCAGAGTGCCCAGTTCTACAAAGTCACCACTGAGCAATACCAAAAAGCTGCTGATGAAGTGTCAGCTCGGTTCAAGTGAGTCCCTTCTCCTGTTTTTTTTCCATCTGGATGAGTTTTTACCCCATTAAAATGCACAATAATTCCCCTTTCCTCCCTCATAGATGCTATCAGCCCCTCTGGCTGTTGAAAGGAGGGAATTTGGGAGAATTTGGAGGTCGATATATGGGAACTATGATTGCACAGAAATGGGATGCACGCTTAGCACACATTTATTAATTTAGAGTTGATAAGAAGCATGAAATATTCTAAAAATAGCTTTCCTTTCTCTGATGGAGCACCAAAAACGTGATTCCAGCTTTGCATGACAATGGTGCCCACCCTGTGCTCACACATGGGAAGGGTTTAAATGAGGAATTCCGCTCTGCCCTCGACAGCGAAGGTCAGGTGAGATAATTTTTATTAGTCCTGAAGAAAGTTAAATGAAGATCTGGTAATTGATGGATCAAAGTGACAGTGACCCTTAGCCTTGGGACTGTCAGGCAGGAGGATCCATTTATCATTTTAGTGAGGATACAGAACTTTTTACAACCTCAATTCTCTCCCATAACCACGAAATGCCGCAGAAAATGAATTATTCCGCGGTGATTTTTAGATTTGTGGAGGGGATTTTCTTCTGGTTTGTGTTTTGGTTTGATTTTTTCATGAGCATGGAGAGAAAAGTCCTCTCTGAGCTGCTGATAATGACACAAATAAAATTTTAAAGTAGAAAAAAAACATGTTTTATCTGTTAATAGCAGGGATTGTTGAATATTCTTCAGTGTATGTATAAAATTCTTATACAGAGTTTAGTGAGCACTAAATTCATCTGTCCCTTAAACAAGAGGATGACCATTGATCAAGGTCTGATTTAAGCATAATTTCGGGGGGTTTTCCATTATCTCTGGAAATCCAGGTAGGTTGGGATAAGATTCCCATCCGGGTGTCTCCTTCCTCTGTTCCAGGGGGATATTTTCAGCTTTTTAAATCCAGTGATTGCCTCATTTCACTTGCATTATTCCAAAAGAAGGTTTTGGTGGGATTTGAGGTATTGCTGGAGAGCTCTGGCTGGGTTTAGCAGTCAGAGGTGGGAAATGGGTTTGGGATTGGGTTTTTCCTCCTGCTACAGAAATGATTTCCTAAGAAAATCAAATACTTTGGGTTCGTTTTTGCACAAATGGAGCTGATGGATAGAGCAGGGAGAATTTTTCTCTGAGCATTAGAGAATTTGAAGAAAAAACCATTTTAAAGGGTGTTTCAGTCTAACTGCAGAAATCAAGGAATATTTACTGAGGAGGATTTGGAGATGGAATCACATTCCTGACACTTGATGAGATTGGACTTTTCCTTAATTTTCTAGAAACTGAAGGGATAAATTGAAATCATCCATTTGACTGGGATGTAATAGCAGTGCTGCAATTGCTGAGCTGCTTTTAACCCAAATTTCTGAAAAATTATTTGGAATTTTTAAATCAGCAGATCCATTGCCTTACAAGAAAACAAAAGGAAAAAAAAAATCAGGAAATAAAAAGGTGCCTGAAATATGCACATAAATTGTGACAGAATCATTGTGAAGCACCTGAAATACCGATATCACTTTATAATTTAAAGGGTTTTTTTCCCTTACATCAAATCCTTTTTTAAACACCACATCTTTTCACTGAAGGTTTCAACGATGAAATAAAAGCTGTTATTTTATCCCTGCCTCTTTTATAGAAGCTGATGGATAAATGAGGAATGATTTAGTGAGACCTAAAGATGCTCTCGTGGTGTCACCAGGCACTTCTCATGTGCAGTTTAATTGCACGTGAGGATTGAGAGGACAGAGGCTCCAGGGGTGTTTAAAGAGTTGTTTAATTGGCTGGAAAAAGAAGAATTAAATAAGGTTGAGCTGCTAAATTTTGTTAATGCATAAACCCATGTGCTGCCTGTGATTTCAGGTTCCAAGTGCAAGATTAATGGGTTTAATTGTGGTGTTATTAGCAAATAGGCTGACTTTATTTTAGGCATGGCTCGAATTAGGTACCGAGTTTTAGTGATGGAATTTGAATTCCTTCCACTTTTTCAGCTGCAGCTCTTCCCAGAGTCAGAAGTGGATGGTGGTGTTGTATATTAAATATTTCCTGGATTTTTTAATCTCTGGAATTACTGTGGCTTCATCAGCCTTTAGGGATGATTAATCCCATTAAAAAGGAGAAAATACAAATATCCCACATGGATTTGGATCAGGGACCTGGCAAACCTCGTGCCTGCAGTTCCTATTGCTGCCTGCACGAAACTGAAATCCCAAATGTCGGATCCCCACCAAGGCCCCGATCCACATCAATCAAATTGGGAATTATCAAATGGTTCATCTCTTTAAAACCCTCATTCCCATCGATCAAATCCTCCAGCAGCAGGTTCAAGCAATTCCTGCAGCCCCTAAATCACATTAAAACAACATTATAGGGCCGTGCAGCCCCTCCTAATGCCGAGTTGTGTTCCCACAGTTCCATTATAACCCCAATTATCCCATTAGGAAGATGGCTGGCTTCTAATGAGGAGTTTACACAAGGAGAAAAAAATGCCACGTTGCAGCAAAAGCCAGGCTTTGGGCGAGGATTTGAACTTTTCCTAATCAAATTCTCCCTTCGTTTTGTGGGTTTTTTCCCTTAATTTGAAGGGCTGGGAGTGGGAAATTCGGCAGCTGCCACGGTGACATTTTATTCCCCCGTGGTGTCTGGAGCCAAGGAACATCTTCATTATTCATTTAAGAAGCAGAGAGGGGGCAAAGTCAGCCTGAAAGAGATGTTTTTATCTTCTGTGGGTTTTGATTTCTGGTGCTGTATTTAGAATTTATAACTGTGCATTTGCGTTTTTTCCTAAATATTCTGCTCATGGACAACGTGGAATTGATTTTTGCTGATTTTTTTTGGGCAAAAAAAATTAATCCCTGGTCATCCAGACTGATGGAAACCCCAAGTCCTCCTTGGGACTGATTGCCCAAAAATGGAATTAATTCCCCAAAGTTTGCTTTGACACCCACAGTTGTAATCCAGAGGATCCTTTGCAGCATTGGGAAGTTTTAGGTGTTTATTCAGAATCACAGATTTTTGGGGGTTTTTATCCCTTTATTATCAGCCTTTTGGATGTGACTCCATCCATCAATTCCCACAGAATGAATGGGAATAAATGACAAATCATCAATGTCATGTCTTCCTTTAATTAGGTTTTCTGTATCACAAAACCTGGTTTATTAATATTTACTAAAAATAGCATTTAAGGCATAATTATCATCAGAAAATCAGAGTGGTTTGGGGCAGAAAGGACCTTTATGATCATCCAGTTCCACCTCTTGCCATGTGAATATTTGAAATATTGGCAGTGTTTCCTTTGTGTTCTACCTGATGTTGCTGTGAGCTGTGGAGCTGAGGAGGTGTGGGATGAAATCACAGTAAATAAAAAACAGCAACACTTTGATATTGGGAGATAATTGTCTCACAAAGCAGTGGTGCCAATTCTCTGGACAGTGAGGAAAAAAAAAGTCAAGGTAGAGAAAAAATCAGCCTTTTATTGATGACTTTGGACTGAATCCAGGGGAGTGTGGTTTTATTTCCTTGTCCTCGTTACCCTTCTGATGTTGGGGCACATCTGGTGACATTCAAAGGGCTCTTACACCCTGTAAATTAGGAATATTGATAGTTCCTTCATGCAAATATCCCCAGTAACCATCATGTTCCCCTCTATGACACAAAAATCCGCATTGCAGAGAGCCAGGCAAGGAATTTGTGCTTTATTTCTGCTTGTGCAGATCCAAACTTGGAGTTTGTGGCGGTTCCTTTTGTACCTTCAGCATCATCACTGATTCCCAGAACGGTTTGGGTTGGAAGGGACCTTAAAGCCCATCCAGGGACACCTTCCCAGACCTTCAGCTCATCCAGCCTGGCCCTGAATTAACATCAGCTGCTCTTAAAACCCAAAATTAAGTCCAGATTATCAGTTATTTGTGAATTATTGCTTTTTAAATACTCTGTGAACACTATTTTTTCAAGAACAGAAAATAGGAAGCTGCTAAAAATCCAGCCTTTAGGTAAGCTGCTTTTGCTCAGCCAAGGATGGTGAGCTCTGCACAGAACCATCCTGAATTAATCTTTTCTCTCACAAATTCAGCAAATCTAGGTGGTGCTACAGAAACATCCTGAGTTCATCTTTTCTCTCACAAATTCAGCAAATCTAGGTGGTGCTTGGTCAGAAATGAATCACTGCAGGGTTGTTTGCCCTGTTGATGCTGTTGCTGGTGGTATTTTTGGTTTTTTGTCCTGTGTTATGGCTGGGATGATGGTCCCAGGTTACTCCTGACGTTCCTTGGAGAGGTGTGAGCTGTTTGTAAATGATGTTGGGAATTAAAGAATTAAACACCATAACTCAGCTCAGCCACTGAGCTTTCCTTAGCAACACAGCCACTCAAAGATTTTATTTCTCTTTCTCCTCTTGTACCTCCTCACACACAGTTGTGCTGGCACCAGGAGAGTTTTTTTTAAAGTGATTCAAGCAGAGATGTCTGATCTCGAACACATTTCACTCCACAAGCAGTGTAGGTGCAGTTTTCCAGCATGGAAGTGATGTTGTCTTAGCTTGAAACCAATTTGGATTCTGAGTGCACAGAGCTGCATTAGGTGGGAAGAGATTGGTAAAGGATTGAGGTGGGAAGAGATTGGTGAAGAATTCAGGTGGGAAGAGATTGGTAAAGGTTTCAGGTGGGAAGAGATTGGTAAAAGATTCAGGTGGGAAAAGATTGGTAAAGGATTGAGGGGGGAAGAGATTGATAAAGAATTCAGGTGGGAACAGATTGGTAAAGGATTGAGGTGGGAACAGATTGGTAAAGAATTCAGGTGGGAACAGATTGGTAAAGAATTCAGGTGGGAACAGATTGATAAAGGATTCAGGTGGGAAGAGATTGGCAAAAGATTCGGGTGGGAAGAGATAGTAAAGAATTGAGATGGGAACAGTCATTGATAAAGAATTCAGGTGGGAGAAGATCTCGATAAAGAGACTTTGAATAAATCTTCAGTCCCTTTGTTTATCCTGCACATTCCAAATCCCATTTCTTTGGAATGAACTCATTTCTTTGCTCAGTTCTTTCAGCCAGGGCTTGGTGCTGTTGGATTTGCCTGAGGGCTGCAGGGACAGAACTCACTCCAGGAATCCTTGGACTTTCTGCTGCTTTGTACAAGGGATTGTGCTTTGATCCCTTAAGGGACCTTAAAATCTTCCAGTTCCAACCTAAAGAGGGGATTTTGGTGGGCAGCAGCTCCCCCTGTCTCAGTTGCTCTACACCTGTAAACAAATACGAGAATCCTTTGGCCATTCTGCAGTTTTGGAGTCTCAGAATTCTCTGAAGCCATTTTTCCGTGTGTTTACCTGTGACTGTCACTCCAGACACGACAACTTGGGTTTTCCCTGCAGCAACACAGATCTTTAACTTCATTCCTTTGATCAATGCAGTCTGTGAGGAGTGGGGGTAATCACCAGGGCTGGATGAAATATTCATTGTGCACTTTGGAGCTGGATGCAGATTCACTCTGAACCAAGTGGGAGCCTGGTGTAATGTCTGTGTGTTTTCCTTCAGCTCAGAGCTGCGAGTCTGTGCATGGGGATGTGTTTTCATGGAAATCTCTGAGCTCTGATGTGAAATTTCAATGTGCTTGTTTGGTCAGGAAACAGGGTTGAAGCACTCACTGTGCTTTTGGAGAGTTATATTAACTTTTAAAATCCATTATTCACAATTTAGATGGCACATTAATGAAGAGGGCAGATCAATTCTTTCCATGTTTGGCATAATCTTTTTTTTTTTCCCCTTTTAGAAATCATGGATATGTTCATTAAATCTCCCCTCAGGCTATCACCAGTTTTTCCCACAGTGAGATCTGTAATGGAGAAAGCAATCTTAAAATTTTTAATACAGTACCAAGTCAGGAATAGGATTTTTTTTTTTATTTCATATGAATTAATACATAAAATAACAAAAAAGATTTTCTGGGAGGTGGGACAGGTAAAGCAGGATATTTATTGTAGGGGGGATGTTATGGGGGATAACTGTGTAGGATATGATGGGATAACTGTATAGGGTATGGGGGGATAATTGTAGGATATGATGGGGTAACTGTAGGATACAGTGGGATAACTGTGTAGGATATGATGGGGAAACTGTAGGATACAGTGGCATAACTGTGGGATATGGGGGGATAAATGTGTAGGATATGATAGGGTAACTGTGTAGGATATGGTGGAGTAATTGTGTGGGATATGGGGGGGTAACTGTAAGATATGGGGGGATAACTGTAGGATATGATGGGGTAACTGTGTGGTATATGGGGGGATAACTGTAGGATATGATGGGGTAACTATGTAGGATATGGGAGGGATAACTGTAGGATATGGTGGGGCAGCTGTATAGGATATGGGGGAGTAACTATGTCAGATATGATGGGGTAATTGTATAGAATATGGGGGATAAATGTGTAGGATATGGTGGGGTATCTGTATAGGATATGTTGGGATAACTGTGTAGGATATGATGGGGAAACTGTAGGATACAGTGGCATAACTGTAGGATATGGGGAGATAACTGTATAGAATATGGGGGTGATAACTGTGGGAGATATGATGGGGTAACTGTGTAGGATATGATGGGGTAACTGTAGGATATAGGGGGATAACTGTGTAGGATATGGGAGGATAACTATGTAGGATATAGGGTGATAACTGGAGGATATGATGGGATAATTGTGGGATATGGGGGGATAAATGTGTAGGATATGGTGGGGTATCTGTATAGGATATGTTGGGATAACTGTGTAGGATATGATGGGGTAGCTGTATAGGATATGGTGTGGTAACTATGTGAGAAAATTTGCCTGTGATGGGGGAGTTGCAGCTGAATGATCTCGATGATCTTTAAGTTCTTTTCCAACCCAAAGCAGTCTGTGATTTTATGATCTGCAGGTCCTTTTCCCCTTCAGAAGGTCCTTTTCCTATTTGGGGTGGATGTGTAGGAAGGGGAAACGCCTTTCCAGCTGCCACTGCTTTTCCGTGTTTGTTTGCAGAAATAATAAAATGCATTAACGGATTTTATAGACTTCCCTGGGAAACTTAGTGAGGGAAACACTCCCTTCACACCTCACTGGCCCCAGTGAGATCAGTGAGTTCCTCCTTTGCTGGGAATCAACCCAGGCCTGGAAAAATGGATGGATACCCCCATTGGGGCCAGAACTCACTGCTGGCTGCAGGATTGGGAGCTGCTCCCCAGGAATGAGCGCCTCCTCCTCGTGTGTTTGGCATTCCAGCCTCTGCCAGGCTACATCTGGCTGCCTGCTCCCTCCCAAGGTTTGTTCCAAACAGGGAATAAAGCCTCTTGTTTTAATACACGAAGCATCCTTTGTTGGGATTTCCTCCAAGCACTGATTTCCCAATTACAGCATGAAAGCCAGGAAGGTTAAACCTTCCCAGCAGCTCCTTTTTATTATTAATTTGTTCTGTATTCCGTAATCTTTTGTGGCTGAGATTTACAAATACCTTTTTTCTGAGGATGTTTTTAATGAGGCCAAGCCATCTGTAGGATCAAATCCTACAAATCTCACTCGGGAGCCTCCAGCAGCAAACCTCCCTTTGGAGAAGGGAGCATGTTTCCCAGAGCTGATGGTGTGATTTTTCTAAGGAGAATTCTCCAGTTCCTCTGTACAGAGTGAAGAATGAATTACCAATGAATTATCAGTGAATTACCAATGAATTATCAATTAACTCTCTGTGTTACCACACTATTGCCTTTTGGCTGGTTTGGAATTGTGAGGTAGACGGGGTTAAGGGGTTCAAAGGGTTTTCCCTTGGTGTTTAATGGGATCAAAGGGTTTTCCCCCAGTGTTTAATGGGATCAAAGGGTTTTCCCCCGGTGTTTAATGGGATAAAGGGGTTTTTCCCCCAGTGTTTAATGGGATCCCAGGTGCACAGCTCTTTGGGGTGGAACACACTGAGATGCACACCCCATACAATGCCCATACAATTTTTATCACCCTCACAAATGAGCAAATGTGTCTGGAATCCCCCAATGAGTGCATCAATGAATGCAGCGATGTCCCCCTGTTGTAAAGAATCCCCCCAGCTGGGCCAGAGCCCAGGTTACACAATGTGCTCCAGAGAGAAGGTTCCAGAAAAGGCTGAACCCTCGAGTTTGGGACAGCCCGGGGCTCAGCGGGACCCCAAAGCTGAGCTGGGATATCAGGGAACAGAAATCACAGGCATGTGGGGTGAGGGTACAAAAATATTTATAAAGGATACAAAAAAATAACTAAAAGTATATAAAATATATTAAAAACTATATAACAAGCAAAAGCAAAAATCATCAGGCATCAAAAATCCTCAGTCCCACAGATCTCTGCTAAAAGGAATGACTGAAATGCTGATAATTCCCACTTCTACACAACCCACATTTTCCTGGGCTCTCTGTTTTCCCTGTGAAAATTCCTATGCATATTGTAACACAATATACATTTTTCAAGCTGGAAGGGGAATCATTTTACCCTACATTGAAAAGAAATGAGAATAGCAGTTATACCTTTCAAACTTTCCTCGCCACTTAGCGTGGCTCTGAGTTCCTGAGCCATTTAGGAGCTCCATTAAGGCCCTTGGTTGCTCCTGTGCATGCATTAGGGCCAGAGCTGGGCTAATATGGAACATTCTTGCTGTATCATGGACACATTTATGAAGATTGATACCAGCCAGGGCTCGGTGTTAACTTTTTATTTTCAAACAAGGCTGCAGGAGAAACTGCCTGCTGTTGGCGGGGCTTTGATTTATGGCAAGGTTTCTGCATGAAAAAGGCATCCCATAAAGCAGCTCCGCTGGCAGGAGCGTTGTGAAGTAGGGTTGGGAGGAGAGTAAACAATAACTGACTTTAATTATGGTTATTATGGTTTCTCTGAGCTCCGTGTGCCTTTTTGGGGGGGTTGTTCCCACCTCGGACTCACTTTGCACAGAGTGGGGTGAAAATGGGAAAATCCTGCTGGTTTCTCATGGCAGCAACCCCCAAAGAAGCATTTTTTTATTTGTGCCATGGAATGAAGAAGGTCATTGAAATGACACCTGTTTGCAGAAGCAATGCCAGGAGGAGGAAGAGGAAAGGTCTGCAGGGAAAAATCTCTGTTTCTCTTAAAATTTCCATCACTGCTGCATTTTCCCCTAAATTATGCTGTTTTCCTGTGAGCTTTTTTTCAAACTGTTCTATTTAAACCCATTAAAAACAAACCCAAAAATCCCAGCACGATGGCAAAGATCACCATTTTCATCTGTAGATGGAGGGAACCCTTTTCCTTCTCTCCGCATTTCTAACGAGACAAATCTCAGCAGCCCCAACTTGAATCCTTCAGTCAGCAGCAATTAGCAGAAAAATTCAACGAGAACCAATTGAAATCGAGGGGCACGACCTGACTGGGAAAAATCTGAGTGGTTAATCTAAAGTTTGTCAAACTTGAGCTGCTTTAACTTAAAAGCCTCCCTCGACCAAACTACCTGAAGACTTTGGCGAAAAGAAAGAGGAGCTTGAAAATCGTCTGTGCTGAGTTATAAAACACAAGAATGACTTTCTGGTAGCGCGGTGGAGTTCTGTTAAATAAGCCAGGGTCTAATTAATGCTGTCAGCACACAGAGTGGGTGAGGAGAGGCCTCTGGAAGGTCTCTGTGAGCTGGCACTGAGGTTTCCATCAGTGCCCTCTGCCTTCTGCTTGAAACTGCTTTCCTGGTGCCCTCCAGGAGTCAGGGAATGGTTTGGGTTGGAGAAGATATTCCAGAGCATCCAGTGCCACCCCTGCCATGGCAGGGACACCTCCCACTGCCCCAAGGTGCTCCAATCCCAATGTCCAGCCTGGCCTTGGGCACTGCCAGGGATCCAGGAATTCTTTGGGAATTCCATCCCAGGCAGGAATTCCCAATTCCCCACATCCCAGCCAAATCTCCCCTTTTCCACTCTGATCCATTCCCTGTATCCTGTCCCTGCAGCCCTTGGCCCCAGTCCCTCTGCAGCTCTCCCAGAACCCCTGGAATGTTCTGGAAGCTCTCCCTGGATCCTTCCCTTCTCCAGGGAAGCATTCCCAGCTCTCCCAGCCTGGCTTCAGCCCTCGGAGCATCCTTGTCATGTCTTAAAACAGCTTAAGGAAACACCCACCGACAGGCAGTGAAAAATTACAACTCAAAAAACCATTTTTAAACAACAAGAATAATGAAATCACAGGCAAGTTAAAATTTACAGCTCCTCCCTCCAGCTCCAGTTCCTGCTCCCAGTGGGAGGTGCATTTTCCCTGCTCAGATGCCAATGAGATGTCTGAGGGCTTTGTGTTTGAATGTTTCTGGCACACGTTGTACAAGCACATTAAGGCTGAGATAGATCAGAGCAAGGTCCAGTAGCCTCTCACTTTCAGCGTGTTCCCAGTGGGATTGTTGCTCTTTTTGGAGTTGGTGTCACTTCATTGTTGCTGCAATTCCACTCCAATTCTAATTTTATGAAAAGAGTGGCTCGCACTCAGCCCAGTCCAAGACTTGGGGGGGAACACACGTAGCCTTTGTGGCTTAGCAGAGTGAATCCAAGCCTGTTTTCTTAAATAACTTCACACCCAAATGAAAAATTGGCATTTATTCTGTTATCTCTAAAGATTACAGCCTTCAGTTCCCTCGAGTGATCGCCACCCACGGGAGCGGCGAGGCTTGAAGTGTTTAAGTGGCGATTGCTTTTTCTGGATGCTGCTTCTGCCTGTAATATCTTCTATTTTTGTGGTCACTTAACGGGGTTTTGGGGCCTTTTATAGCTGCAGAGAATAGTTAAATAGATATTGCTCCAGAGAGTAATATTTGGATAATAATGTGCCAGCAGTTAGTGCCTTGTGGTGCTTTGTGTTGAGTGCTGTAGTTGACCTTTGCTAGAGAGCAGAGAAGTGTCTGCTTGTTAGAACAGATTATTTAGCACCTTTAGAAAGGCAAAACCAGTCGGTTTGGGTTTTTTTTTTTTTTAGTTTAAGGCTCAGTGAAGATTTTATCACCACGATTTGGGGATGATGACGTTACTGGTGCCTTTACAAAGCCTGTGGTGAGTTGTAGCTATTGGGACAGAAGTGGCTGTAATAAATCCAGGATGTGCTTTGCTGTCCTGGGTTTGGTTTATGCTGCTCATTTGGGGCTGTCTGTATTTTTTTTTTTTTGGTGTGTCTGTGTGTCTTTACACACCCAGCGATGTGATATTACTGTGGGAAATTCAATGTAGGGACAGGAATAACATTAAAATGGATAATTTAAGTGGATGAAATTATATATTTTTGCCAGCTTCATGTAGAGGCAGGGTTCAAACTGCTGCAGAATTATTGTTTTCCTTCAAAAATTAGAAATAGAAATCTTTAAATATCAGAAATAGAAATAATTCTATCTTTAAAAATATAGAAATATTTAATATAGCATGTAATGGTAGTTAATATATCCAAGTAGTCCTGGAAATGGCATCGCTTCTGTGAGAAGTGTCAAAGCATCAATTAAATTTCCCAGACACTGGATCTGCCTTTCCATGAGCTGGAGCTGAGGGGAGCCTTGTTTCCTTTTCTTTCCCAAACCTTCCTAAACCTCCTCCAAATTCCATATTAGGAGTAGATAGTAAGGAATTCTAGCACGTGGTGCTGCTTGCAGTGATGATCCTTGACTCGTGTTCTCCCAAACAGCCAAGTGGAATCTTGCCAGTCTTCATTAAATTTTTTTTTTTTTTAAATGGGGTAAGGCTGAGCTCAAGTGATACCACATGGAAGCTATAAAAATAATTTGTGATCTGGGTTTACACAGCGAGGTTTGGAAGGCAGGATTGGGTTGCTGATCATGTAATCATGGGATTGGAGGGGTTGAGCTGATCAGACTCTGGTGCTGGGGAGAGTTTGGATTTTGTCCTGATCGATGGTTGGACAGGCTTGGCTCAAGCTGTGATCATTTTTTGTCCCTGAACTTGTCAAAATTAGGAACTGGGCTCAATCTGTGCAAGCCCAAGAAGTATTTCTATCTCTGTTTCTATATTTAACATATAGGTACTACAGAATACTCCACAGAGCTAAAACTGCTTCTCCTTGAGTTTCTTCTAATTAAAGACTGCAGTTGCTAAATTATCTTTTCCTACTTTGTAGCAGCGTCCCTGGCCCTGTTAGAAGAAATTTGTATCATTGCCATCCACGTGATTGTTTATTTTAGCATCTTGCTATTCACTGAAAACCGTCCCTTAAGCTAAAAGGAAATGTGTGCCCTAAATTTGGGTGATTCCAGCACGCAGCTGCAGGAGCCAGCTGTGGGAGAGGTACATTTGTACATGGATGGTGGTGTATTTTGTATTTTAAGCGTTTTTTCTTCTTTTTTTTTTAGAGGGGAAGGAAGTTTTATGTACAAATAGTGGTTCGGGATAATGAAAGTCAATTTTATATGAATTTAAATGAAAGAATCCAAACTGGTTTTGTCTGTCGGGGTTGATGGGAATCTTGTCTGTGTTTGATGGCTTTCTCCTCAAGATGTTTGGAATGTCATTCCTCCCCTTCTCATCCCAAAGGTCAGAACGTTTGAAATGGATCTTTCTTTGCTTTTGAGAAGGCTAGGTGAGAGATGAAATAAATGAGAGGGTGACAAACATTTGCTTGTGATTTTGGGGGTTTTGGGATTTTAGGAGGAAGAATCCAAAAATAACACGAGGAATATAAACACTGGACTCTATCTCAGCAGCACAAAAGTGGAGTAAGTTGTGCTCAGTCCTCTAAATAAATATTTTTTTAGCATTACTCTGTAGATTTTACATTCTCAACAGCAGAGCAGAAACTGCCGTGCTTCCCTTCCATCATTTCATTACAGATTCATTAGGAAATTCTTTTTTTACACCTTTTGGAGAAGTCACACTTCGCATTCGCGTGTAAATAAAAGCAAGAATCGACTCAGCCGTGCTTGATCTTTTGCTGGCGGCACTTCCCACACACCGATTGCGAGGGCTTTGCGTGGGCAAAGCTCGATGAGGGGCTGCTCCCCAGCACTTGGAGATCCTCAGCAATCAGATCTGTTTGTGTTTATTCCTCCCAAATCCTGTGGAGAACAGCGGAACGGTTCTGTTTGCGCCTCGTGTGTTTCGTATCGCGCCTTCGAATCACCGCCCGCTTCGCGTGCGAAGGAGAGCTTTAAAAATAGTTTAATAGAAAGAGGGAATTAATGGAAAAACTAAAAATAATGGTGCAGCAATCAGGCCCTTCATTGCCAAACACCCTTTTGTCTTTTTTTTTTTTTCCCTGAGATCTATTTCACAACTCTTTTCTGTGGCACAAACCAGTCCTGTGGGTTCACTCAGGTCATCCAGAAAATCAGGAGTCACAACCAGGATAGTTTTTTCCTGATCTTTATCCTGTTGTGTTCCTCCTGCAAGTCCTTGCCCAAGAAAGCATTGGAAGAGGCACTTTTTGGGTGAGGCAATGTTTAAAAAAGAAGGACCCCCCTCCCCAGCACCTTTTAGATGATGGTGGAGAGCACAAACCTTGCTGCTGTTTCAGAGGTGGTGTTCACACTTCAGCTTGGAGCTGCCCTTCCCTCAGGCCTCACATTTCTCATTTCTCTCTTGCTGCCTCCTTTGCAAAATCCCTCCAGCGTGGCCTTTCCTGTTTATCTGCTCTATTGAATCCATCCCTGCTCAATTGACCAACCTTTATTTTACTTTTTTTTTGTCCTCCTGGCCAAAAGAAATGAGATCTTGGCCTGGCTGTGTCCAGTGGGATTTTTTGTTTGGTTTGGGCTTTTTTTTTCTGGCTTTTCTGTTGTTGTTGTTGTTGTTTTATTTTTTTGGGTTTTGGAGTTTTTTTGGGTTTTTTTTTTTTGTTTTTTTTTGGGTTTTTGTTTTGCTTTGATTTTTGTATTGCTTTGTCGCCGGTTTTTGTTTCATTTTGTTTTGCCTTATGCCAGGTCTCCTCCTCTCCATCACTTGGACTAAATAAAACAGCTCAGAATATCCTCTCCAACACCCTCCTGTGCTGGTGCTTTGGGGTTTGGGGGGAATCTCTTTCATTTGTAGGGTTTTATTTTCGAGTTCTGACTCCCCTGGATTCCCCCAACATCGCCCAGGTTGTGGTTTGGATGTTCTGAGCTGCTCTCTGCAGGAGCCACTGCAGGATTTGCCCCTGAAGAGCTGCACCTTGGGTTTTTTGTGCTTCTTGGGCTCAGAGGAGCAGCCTGGGCTGTTTTTTTTAGTCATATAGAAGCAGCCAAGGGTTCCACAAATAAAATCAGCTACCTTTGATAGATGTCAGCACTTTAATGAAGAATTAAATTAAACCCTGCATACTCCTGCCCATCTCACGCTATTTTTATCTCTTCCACCGCTTTTTTGTTGCCCTTTTTTCCCCCACATTTGATGCCTGGATCCTGATCTGGGGGGATTAGGCCAGGTATCTGCACAGCTGGAAGCTCATCAGCCATTCAGGTTCCCTCGGCGAGTGTCAGTCTGCGCGCGGGGCTGGCGCCGCTCGCCGTGCTGGTGTCAGATCTCCTCTTTAGTAGACATTTTGTTTGAATGCCATGAAGGGGCTCCTCTCCCCGAGCCCCCAGGAGCACAATAAGCTATGCTCTTTGAGAGAGCCCAGATGACTACAAAGTTCCCTTCATTAAATTTTCTTTTCATGCTTTAGCATGGAATATTTCCTTTCAAGGCTCACTCTCGTTGCCTTTTGTGTTTCCATCCTATTACCTTTACGAGGTTGTGATGCATCGGTTTGATGGAAAAGGTGGGTGCACGGCTCCCTCGGAGGTTTTTCCCAGCACAGAAGGATTATTCTGGCATGGGAGGTGCTTCAGGAGCAGCTGGAGAAAGGAAAGCAGATGATGGAATTGCAAACTTAATAAAAAAAGCGTCGTTCCTCGCGTGCCATGTGGCTCGGGCTGCTGCTCATATTGAGAGAAAAGCTTTTGAGATTTTGGATGTGTTGGTTCTGTAAAGTTTTGGAGTTGTGGTGAGTGGGGATGGAGAGCTGTCAGCATTCCCTGGCATTCCCTGGCTGAATTCCTGCAGTTGGTGTTTCTCCTTCAGTTCAGTTGTGAAACCCCTGAGCAGTTAAAAAATGAGTAAATAAATGAATAGATGATGTGTGGGACCTTAAATCCCATCCAGTGTCACCCCTGCCATGGCAGGGACACCTCACACTGTTCCAGGGTGCTCCAAGCCCCAATGTCCAGCCTGGCCTTGGGCACTGCCAGGGATCCAGAAAGTCTCTGGGAATTCCATCCCAGCCTCTCCCCACCCTCCCAGCCAAGAATTCCTTCTCAGTATCCCATCTAATTATTAATTGATCCAATCATAGCAGCTCCAGGAGGTTCTCTGTTAGGGAGATATTCCATTCCCCTTTGGAGGAGTTTCTTTGCTGCTGATTGTTTCCAACCATCCATCTGACAGTCCCACCATCCATCACCGACAGAAATCGATGGAAAACCCTTCAGAGGGGTTCCCATGATGCAGGATGGAACCTCCTTTCCTGGATGGAGACCCTGCAGCTTTATGGCCCTCTAATGCCTGGCAATAATTCCATTTAGTGCTTTCCCAAAAGTGCCAGCAGAGCATTTAGGGGAGTGTAACCAGCGCAGCAGATCGATATCAGTGCTTGCCTTCCGTGGATCAATCCAAGGAAATGGATTTGGTGGCCTTGGAGGAAGTGACCGTGTTCTCGTGGAGCTGTGGTGCCTGGAAGGATGGGACTGAGAGCAGGAATTCGAAACTCCCCCCTGAAAAGTCAGAATATGGAAACGAGTCACTGAGATGATGCCTTAAACAAAGCTCATCTAAAACAGAGGGCAAAGTGAAGAGAATAAAATCAGACAAATTTAATCCAGGCCTACTGGTGCATTGAGGACAGACAAAGCCTCCTCCTGAGGCTACACCCAAAATGGACCCGGAGTCACGAGATCCTCACCTTTTATAAGCTCTGTCCTATTAAACATATCAGGCCTAAATTCTCTAATGATACCTTCAGGTGATGATGTTAACCACCCCAAGCTTGCTCTCCCCAGTTCTCTGTTGTTTCCGTATTTTGGGGCTCTGAGGCAGCGAAGTGTCATTGGATTTCAGGCTCAGAGAGGAATTGTTTTGTCTAAAGATATGAGAACAGGAGCTTTAGTGTTGTACACGAGAAGTACAAGAATACAGATACATGAAAATACAGAAACTGAAAATCTTAAGGCATCGGAGGGGCAGGAGATGATGTGGCCCACAGGGCTCCCCATGTGGCTGGAATCCTTTGACACACTCAAATAAAGATAATACCTGGATTTCGGTCACTGGTGGCGTGGCTGTGGTTAAAAAAAGCCACCAAAAAGCTCTTTCTCATGGATTAGAGTCCCCCCCATTGAAATGGCTTTAAATATTGACAGAATTTATGCAGCGAGGGTAGAGCAGCCCAGTCCCTTCTCTCTGCACCTTTATATACCGAACCACTTTAAAATGCCTTATGAACAAAGGCACAGCAAGGTTTACTCTGGCTGTTTTCAGTTCATTCATGCTCTGTTTTATTGGTTTATCAATCCACACCAGGGCTGTGGGCATTTTAAAGGAGCTCTGCTTCAGCTGGACCTCAATCCTCACTGCTGGGAGATGTTTACAGAGAACATCCGTGGTGCTTCTGTGGTTCCCAGCCCCAATGCAGACCCTGCCATCCTCTCCCCGTGTGTTTGTGAGCTCGTGGTTGTACATTCTGATGCCTGACACGCCTTTGAAGCGCGTGCTGATCTCAGCACAGAGGGGATTAAGGGAAAATCCTCCTCCGTAAGAGCCCGCACAAGTTTGAACTCAGAGATCATAAAGTGTGCAAGCACCTGGGACTGCATTTAAATTCTGGTTTAGGTTTCAGATGCAGGGTAAAGGATGAAAAGAGAAAAGGATGTTTTATATCGGTACACACTGTAAAATCAAGGTGACTTCACATTGCCTTGTTTTAGCACGACATCTCGAGTGATTGTCGAGAAGTCAATTCCCTGGAGGAGCAGCGTTTGTGCTTCGTGTTTCATTTCTTTGCTGGGGGGAGAGAGATCTGCCTTGGCCAGTCAGCAAAATGGGAATCAGAATCACAGAATGGGCTGGGTTGGGTTTGGGGAGAGCTTGAAGATCATTTCATCCACCCCTGGCATGGCAGGGACACCTTCCACTGTCCCAGGGTGCTCCAATCCCAATGTCCAGCCTGGCCTTGACACTGCCAGGGATGCAGGGGCAGCCCCAGCTGCTCTGGGAATTCCATTCCAGCCCCTTCCCACCCTCCCAGCCAGGAATTCTTTCCTTTGGAAGTGTCCAAGGCTGGGCTGGACAAGGCTTGGAGCACCCTGGTGTCATTGAAGGTGTCCCTGCCCATGGCACGGGTGGCACTGGCTGATCTTTATGATCCCTTCCAACCCAAACCACTTCAATAATAATAATAATTAAAGAAATTCTTTTTCTTCTTTCCTGAGATGTTTTTAGAAGGAAACCCTGAAGTTTTTCTCTGTTCCCACAGGAGATACGAGTCCCACCCGATCTGTGGAGAGCTACAGGATAAAATCCTTCAGTGTTACCAGCAAAACGCCCGGGAGACCCTGAGATGCTCTGCCCTGGCCAGCCAGTACCTGCACTGTGTCAACAATGCCAAACAGGTGAGCTGGACCTAATCCCACTCGAAAATGCTGGAATGATGAGGAGAAGCTGATCAGATTATCCAATTAGTCCTTCTTTCATGCCTGAGCATTTCCCAGTCTGTGTGTTCTCACAATCTCTGTGGAGACCACTTGGAGTCGATTGAAATGCTCAGGTTTCCATCTCCTCCCCTGGGAAGATGTTCAGTGAGGGAGCTCTTGCTGGTGGCAGATATTTCATGTTATCTGCAGTTTTAGCAGTAAAATGAGGGGATTGAACTGCCTGGTACTCTTTGCCATGATTATGAGAAATTCATGGATGTCTCAAACTAGATGGGTCACCAGTTGGAATTCTTGATTTCTTCTGTCTGGTGTTACCCAAAGGTCTCAAACTACCCTTTACCTGCTCTTGCCCTCCTCTCTGCGAGTTTTTTAGGGTATGGGGTTGCTGCAGACTGAAATCTTTATGATTTATTAGTGCAGCATGAAGGAAAATGGCAGTAATACGTCAATGATTGAGTTAAAAGATGCTCCAGTTTCTCGATTTTACCCTTTTTCCTCAGCTTCCAAATAGACAGATGAAATGTTGACCTCGATTGTGTCCTTAAACAAGCCCGTTGGAAACGTGCTCCCAACCCACATGCAGGATGTGTAAAAAGTGATTAAAGCAGTCTGTTGATCTTGATTTCTGCTCAGATCTGTGAGTTAATATTTGAGCACATGAGGACACCCATTTTTCTGTGGTAGGGGAGACCCAGCGAGCACATCTGGTGTTTGATCATGGTAATCACTGTCACTGGGCTGAATTCTGCCTGTGCAGAGATGCTCTGAGGCTTTGGCTCTGATCATTCTCCATGACCTTTCACTTCAAAATGCTGCAGCCTCTGGTATTCCCAAAGTTCTACTGGAATTAACCCTGTTCGTGGTGCTGGGAACATGGGAGGAGGCTGTGCTGAAGTTGTTCCTCAGTCACTGAGAGCTCCCTGTCCCTTCAAGTTTAATTTATTGATTATTGATAATTGAATTTAAAGGATTTAATGATTAATTCCTCCTTGAACAGATCCTTTGTTGAAATTTGCTGTCCCATCCTGGCCCCTGTCCCCAAGTGCCACATCCACAGGGCTTTTAATTCCTCCCAGGAATGGGGACTCCACCCTGCCCAGTGAAGAAATTTTCCACAATATACAACCCAACCCTCCCCTGGTGCAATTTGAGGCCGTTTTCTCTCATTCTGCCACTTGTTACCCTATTTTGGTTTGTTCTGTAGTGCATTTCCTCATGGCCCAGCAGCATCTGCAGTGCTAATATACCGTATTTATAATTTTGTATTATTTTTTAAAGTAACTACAAAAAAAAAAGGATTAATTACTTAGACATGTTTAAGCTCTAACTCGAGTTTGTATCTGATAGGGATTTCTTCAGAAGACTCTGATGAGGATGAATTAATTCATGTTCAGAAGGTGCAGGAAAAGGAAATTGCATAAATATGAGCATTAGGTTTTTGAACCCTTTTAAACACCTTTTTTTTTCGTTGAAGATCTTCATCCAAGCCTGTCAAGTACTTGAAAGTGTTTCCTAAATGTTTCTTATTCTGTTTCACACATGCTTCAAGATGAGAATTCAGAGAGGTTTCTCTCATGATAACAGAGAAGGAGAAGCCTTTTATGATGGAAATATTTGCAAGCAGGAGCAATTGTTTTTTCATAATGAACAGCAGTCTTCTCCTGCCCATCCTCCAACGGGCTGCAGCTGTAATTGTAATTATTTTTATTCACTGTTTGCCCACGAGTCCAGGCAGTTACTTTGAAATAATTCCTAAACGCTGTTATAAAATAACTTCAAAATTACCTTCTCTGCGCGCTTGGTTGGGAGCCGGAGGAGGGGGATAAATGGCAGATTCAGAAATGAAGAAGTTAACTGACACTGGCTACAAGAAACAAAGGGAGAGGAAAATTTGCTAGAGGGAATAGAGCAAGATATTGAAAACCAAATAAGTGAACTAATCCGATTTCCTGGCGGTGAGTCTGGGCACTTGTGCTCGGGCTGAACACACTCTGTGCTTTTCATAAATTGAATTTATTGACTCCTCTTTCTTCCCTATCTTGCTTATAATTATCTCCCCCTCTCTTCTGTGTGCTCCTTATTTCTCATCCTGCCTGTAATCTCATGTCTCTATCTGTCCTTTTCTCCCCTCCTTAGAAAAGCCCAGAGAGCTGTTAATTCCGAGGGCTTTGACACATTGTTGTATCTTCCCTTGAAATCTCTTCCCAAAGTCGGGAGGAGCCGGGGAGATAAATTAAACTCTGTTATTAATGGTTGCATTTTATTATAATGGCAATACCAGTAATGGAGAGGAAAACTTAAACCTGATGGAGCCATTAAGGGGAAGATGCTGGGATTGTGTGTGGGATTTATTTGTGCTGCCTAACTCCAGCCAGACCATCCATGTTTTTTTATTCCTTTATCCCACTCTTCCAGCCATAGGTATGGATAATACCTGTTAAAATATAAATCTGGGGGTTTTTTTTCCCATCCTGGGTTAGAAGAAGTTCTGTTTCTTACACAATAACACAACTAGTCCATGGTTTAATCAATCTGTGCAATAAATTCCAGTTGAAACAGTGAATGCTGAGATTGTGTGTGGAATTTATTTGTGCTCTTTAACTCCAGCCAGACCATCCAAGTCTTTTTATTCTTTATCCCACTCTTCCAGCAATAGGTATGGATAATACCTGTTAAGATACAAATTTTGGGGTATTTAAAAAAAATTCCTCACCCTGGGCTACAAGAAGTTCTGATTCTTACGTAAAACCACAACTAGTCCATGGTTTAATGAATCTGTGCAATAAATTCCAATTAAAGCAGTGAATTCCAGAAGGATCCAGGTCTCTGCAGGCAGGTGAGATTTAAAAGTACTTCAAAGGACAATGCCAGCTGCTGCTGGTGCCTGGCAGCCTGGCCACAAAATGTTATCCTTCAGCCTTATAAGTATTTAAATTTGTTGGATCGAGTGTTCCTTAATTATGCATCCTAATCAGAATAAAACCAGGATTTTAGCCTTGTCCTCCAGTGTTTTTCCTTGATACCAATTTCCAGTCTAAACAGAAAAATATGTAAAAGTAGGAAATGTGGAAACACTGAAATAAAATTCAACAAAAAGGCCTTGTCAGTCAATAGTGCCCTCACCAAATGAAGTTTATTATGGGCCAGGTTCCCTCCATGGTGTTGGGTAAAAACACAAGGAAAATATTTTGAATATATTAATTTATTAGGTCATGGTAAAAGTCAAGTCAGTAAAAAATACTAAAACCCCCCCAAAATGTAGGTAAAACCCAAAGAAGCCCTGGAACATCCCCACTTGTCTGAAGGTGAATTTTTATGGGTAGAAATATGGATATGATGAACAAACACCTGTGATTTCTTTCCTTGGGATACTGAATAAAAGGAGCCCCTTTTTTCTCAGATCCTTTAGGAATTTCCTCCCTTAACTTGTGCAGTGTTTAATTGACACAAAGTCAATATTCAGCCCAGAGATGGCTTGGAGTGAGTCTATAATTCCATGACAAAAAGGGATTTTCCAGGTGGAGGAGCCTCCCTGAGCTTTACAGAAATCTCCGTGGTGGTGCCATGGATCTGGGATTGGAGCCTTTGGAAATCGAGGAAACTTCCCCAGATTTCTGTTTGTAAATCCACCCAAGGAGCATAAAAATGATTCCTTTCATTCCATCAGCCTGCTCTTTTCCTCTGTGAATTCTGGAGGCTTTTGTGGTCACAGGGACTGGAATCATCTGTCCATGTGGACACTGTCCTGCTCCTTGGGGAATTCTTGGAATTGTTTATCTTGGATAAAACCTCCAAGATTGTGGAGTCCGACCATCCCCAGCACTGCCAAAGCCACCATTGTCCCTGTCTCCAAGTTCTACATCCAAAAAGCTTTGAAATCCCCCCAGGAATGGGGACTCCACCCCTGCCCTGGACACGGCAGCCCTTTTGGGAAAGACATTTTTCCTAAAATCTGACCTAAGTTCACCTTTTAACCCTCACAGGAACTGGATGGAATAGCACAATTTACCAGGTTATTTTTAGGAATAATGCGAGAATTTGGTTGAAGCCTTACCTGACATGGTTTTATTCCCTTTATTTTAATTTTCCCTAATTTCCAAGATTGTAATGATGCAGTCCAAACTTCCAAGGCGTTTTGCTCAGACACTTGAATCAGCTGTTTGGAGCTCACCAAGGTTTAAATTTGGATTTGTTCCTGACATAAAGCCTCAAAATTATCAAATCCCTTCCTACTATTTATTGCACAGAGACTCATAACCACTCCTTACCCGTTTTATGGATTTTGTAGGCAAGAACAATGGTTTGGGTTGGAAAGGACCTTAAAGATCATCTCACTCCAACCCCATCCATGGGCAGGGACACCTTCCACCATCCCAGCTTGCTCCAAGCTCCATCCAGCCTGGGCTTGAAACATTTCCAGGGCCAGAAAACCTCATCTTGTGAAAGGAATGAGATGATTTTTAAGGTCCTTGCCAACCCAGACCATTCCATGCTCTGTGGTTCTGTCATGAAGCCCAGGATGAGTCCAACATGATCGAACTGTTGGGGTTTTGATTCTGACTCGAACCCTGGCAGGAGCCAGGTGAGGGCTGCTCAGTGTTGGATTTTTTCAGGATCTCTTTCCTCAAGAGCAAAATTGCTGGGGATGGGATTTATCTTCTTGTGAGGTCAGATGTTTTCACTTCCTTTGATAGCCATAGAACTAAAGCCATGATAGCACGAGGGTGGATGGAAATGGATCATTCCTGAGACTCTTCAGGCCTCCAAACTCTCATTGAGTCCTCAGGTAGCTTCATTCTGGTTTTGTAGCTTGTTCTGTATTTTTAGTTCAAAAATTGCAACTCCAAGGAAGGAATTGTAGCCAAACTTCAGGAGTGTCTGGAATAACCTGAAGTCACTGAAATAGGTGTTTGTCCCTCTCTCTTCCCCTCCCCTCTGATCGTTTTTGCAGCAGAGAGTGCTCGGGAGAGGAGGATAAAGGCATCGTCCAAATCAAGCACAAGACCATCAGCTAATTTCAGCAGAAGAGCTTTTATTTTCTTCCCAGCAATGATCCAGCAGCCCATTTGTGGGGCAGCCCAGTAAAGAGGAGTGGAAGATCCCTTTGAAGAGCAGCACCATCATGGCTCCACCAGCGCGGCCACTCAGGAAACTGCGATCTGGATTTTGTTCCATCCAAACCTGCCTGTCCGAGGCCACTGTTCCACCTCACCAAAACCCACCTATTGGTGAGGAAGGAAGGAGAAGAAAAGAACTTTTGGCTGAGCTCAGAGAGGGGAAATGTCTTTCAAATGCTGCTATTTCACTGTAGAATCTCCTCGGCAATATCTGTCAGGTGTAACCAGCACGCGGCCGTTCCTGGGAGCAGCCCCCGCTCCCTGGGTCAGAGTTCTCCTGGCGGTGTAGGATTGTAATTTGTGCTTTAACTTATTCCCCAAATTCCCCGACTCCATGAAGTGTCCCTGTGCAAGCCTTCTGCTGGAATGATGCCCGAGCTCCCACACCCGGGGGCTACCATGGCCTTTATTTACGTGGGATGGTTCTGTTGTGCTCCTCGCTCGTATCAAGTCCTGACGAAAATGCCTCGCTCGGTTCCAACAATAAATCTTATTTTATGCACAAGATTGATGCTGCAGTCTGTCTCCCTTCCCACTCGTCGGGGGCGGGCGGTGTTCCCTCCGCCGTGTCAATCACGCTCTCCCAGCAGATGTTGTTGCCGAAGCTTTTCAAGCGCAGACTTTTACGCGTAACCAGCCCCGGTGTCAGCAGCGGGGCTCGGATTGAGCTGTTTTCCATCACAGCCACCTAAAAGGATCCCACGTGATGGGAGTGTTGTGATTTATCCGCCACCGCTTCCCTTCTCACGGAATCCTTGTGAATGGAGCGCCGCGAGCTCTCGTTCCCCATCCCTGGGAGCGTCCCAGGCCGGGTTGGACAGGGTTTGGAGCACCCTGGGACAGTGGGAGATGTCCCTGCCCATGGCAGGGGGTGCAATGGGATGGTCTTGAAGGTCTCTCCCAACCCAAACCATTTTGGGATCCTATGAAAGGGCAGAACCCCCTAAAATCTCCAAACCAGTTCTGTGCAAGCGCCCGCTCTCATTTAATTTCTTGTGTTCAGGTACAACTGCCATGTTCCTTGTCCCAAACAATCTTCAAATCTTTCACTTTTCACACCCCAGTGGAGGTAACGATGTCAAATGAGCAGCCTTGTGCTGTTTATTTACCTGTTCTCCCTCTCTAATTGGCCGTGCTTGAACCTCGTCCTCCTCAACAACTGCGGGTGCACCTGTGGATCTCATTTATTATTCATGCAAAATGCTTCCAGTGACTTCCCTAATTATCAAGATGCTTTGTGAGTACTGTTTAATTAAGGATTATTTTTTTTTTATAATATACTCAGAGAAGCTAGGATTTTTTTTGTTTTTTACACTCCAAGCAACTGCAGTGTTGGTGGGAGGGGAGGGTCCTGGAGTTCAACATCAGGTGCCAGGTGAACTGCTGGGCAGAAATAACAGGGCCATAAGCTCTGTGTTTACATGGTGCCTTGCTGTAGTGTTTACAAATCAGCTAACTCACAAATCCTTCTCTGTAATGTTCCCTTTTGTAACAGAGAGCCAAGGAGTTGGCAGATCCAGCCCTGCCAGACTCGGAATTGGCAGCAGAAGGCGGCATAGAGGAAAAAGCAGACGTTTCTCAGGCCAGATGATGCTGTAAAATCAGGGGAAGAGCTGTGTCGGGAAGGAAGGGCTCTGTTAGTGCCAAATGTTTATTGGTTTCCCATCCTGACAGCCTTGAGCGATGGGAGTCAGCCTTGCCTGCTCTGTTCCAACTGTGTTTGAGGTGTTGTGTTCTTTAAACATCTTCTGTGGCATCAGGGGTGGCATCTGCAGCCTGTGTGGTGTGGAGGAGGCTGGTGGCAACGAGCAGAGTGAGGATTTCAGAGCTGTCCATGGTGAGTTTAAATCTGTCTGTGGTGAGGAGTTTGGAACTGTCCATGGTGAGGAATTTAAATCTGTCCATGGTGTGGACTTCGGAGTTGTTCATGATGTGGATTTTAAACTTTCCATGGTGTGGATTTTCAAAATATCCAGGGTAAGGACTTTAGAGCTGTCCTTGGTGAGGAGTTTAGAACTGACCCTGGTGTGGACTTTGGAACTGTCCACAGTGAGGAGTTTAAATCTGTCCATGGTGTGGACTTTGGAGTTGTTCATGATGTGGATTTTCAAAATGTCCAGGGTGTGGATTTTCAAAATATCCATGGTGTGGACTTTAGAGCTGTCCATGGTGTGAACTTTCAGACTGTCTGTGGTGAGGATTTTGGAGTTGTCCGTGGTGAGGATTTTAAAACTTTCAAAACTTAAAAAGTCCAAAATTTCCATAGTGAGCACTTTAGAGCTGTCCATGGTGTGGACTTTGGAACTGTCCATGGTGAGGACTTTAGAGCTGTCCATGGTGAGGATTTTAAAACTTTCAAAACTTGAAAAGTCCAAAATTTCCATGGTGAGCATTTTAGAGCTGTCCATGGTGTGAATTTTCAGACTGTTGTGATGAGGACTTCGGAGCTGTCCATGGTGTGGATTTTAAACCTTCCCTGGTGTGGATTTCAGTGCTGCCCAAAGTGTGGATTTTAAACTTTCATGGTATGGACTTTAAAACTTTCCATGTTGTGGACTTTAAGGCTTTTGTCCATGTGTGGAGAACTTTGCCCTTTAAAGCAGAGCAGAAGTTCTGAATATTTCTGGAGCTTCAGTCCACCGCCTCCTCTGCTTTTACCAACTCTATTTTTATGTACCTGCTCCCCTTTCCTTCTCTAAGTGTTTTTTTCTGCTCTGGGTGATGAAATGTTAAAATTTTGGGAGTTTCCTGGTGCAGCTGAGGAGCTGGAGCAGGGACAGGGGACAGGGACAGGACCTGGGCTTGGCCATGGTGGGACGGGGACCTGGATCTTGGAGAGAGGCAGCAAAATTCCCCCAGAACGAGGGGCACCGAGCCAGGGCTCCTCTGCAGGAACGTCAGCTCCATGTGAACAAAGACACGGGTAATTAGAGAGGTAATTAGTTTGGTAATTACTGAGGTAATTAGTTTGATTCTCTCCAAGCCAGGAACTCTGGGAAGTGCTGGAGGGAGCACCTTGAGTTCACCCAGATTAACCCTTCACCCCCTGTGTGGAGGCTGCAGCTGGCTCTGGTGAGATGGGGTGGTTTGGAGGGAAAATAACCCTAAAAACCCAGTCTGTCAGAGGTCTGGTGCCCAAAAACTTTCAGTGTCACCTTGTGATGACACCCAGAAGGGCTTGTGCCGTAGCCAGGGCAGTGTTGAGGGCAGGTTAATGTGTTTATTTTAATGTTTTATATTCCCTTAGGAATGCTGGGGATGCCTTTGGGGCGGGGGCACTTCCTGGGGAGCTGTTTGGAAGTGTCCCCATGGCACTGCTGAGGTTGATACCCCCTCCTTGGATGGAATCGTCACATCCCTTCACCCCTGGTCCAGCACAGGCATCCCATGGAATCCCAGAACGGTTTGGGTGATCTCAAAGGACCTTTGAGATCTGATCCCAACCCCCTGCCATGGGCAGGGACGCCTTCCACTAGCCCAGGTTGTTCCAATCCCCATCCAACCTGCCCTTGCAGCCATTTTCAGCTTGGGACACAGGTCAGCACCCAGAGGTGGATTTTTTTCTGCCTGTGTCATATGAAACTGCAGGGATTTTCTGGACACCCTACAGGGAACTCATCCCTCCTTCCTCTGCGAGCCCTGTGGGTGGAGAGGAGCCCTGGCAGAGGGTGTCCCTGTGACCCCAAAACAAAGGATCAAATTTTGCAGCTGTCCCTGTGACCCCAAAAGAATGATCAAACCTCCAATGCTCCTTTAGGAAATGGCCTTGGAGCTGCAGGAAGTGGATTCGATTCCCCAGCAAACTGCAAACTCAGCAGGTCCTTCCTCACGTTCATCTGCTGCTGATCCAGAAATAGCAGGGCTGGGAGAGATTTGGCACGTGCTGGAATCTGCTATTCCATAAAAACTGATGGCCAGGAATTCACGGGTTCCTTCAGCTCCTGTCACGCTGTTCCCAGGTTTGATGGGGTGGAGGGGTCAGATCTGCAGAGGGTTCAGTGGCTGAGGTGCAGTGGGAGTGAGGAGATGGAAGTCCATGAATAGGAAACATTTTTGCTGGACATGAGAATTTCCTGGCTCTCTCTCCTATTTCCTCTCTCAGGTAGTGAGAATTTTTTCCCCTCTCGATTTTAATGTTATTAACACCTGGGCTGCTTTGAAAAGGTCAAAGCTTGAATGTCTTCTCATCCGACTCTAGGTGCAAAGCGAGCAAACAAGGAATGTCTGTCCCAGAGCTGTCTCGAAACAGCAGAGCCTGGTGTGTTCTGAAGGAGTTGGCAGTGTTGAGTGAGGTCTGCTGATGGTCAGGGAGTGCTGCTGGGCAGGGAAAGGGCTCTGATCCCTGTTTTGCTGCAATTCCCACCCCTGGAATCAGGTGGGCAAATGAAATTCTCTGCTTATGCCTGAAAAAATCACCTTTGCCAAGAGAAGTCCGTGAGCAGGATCCAGCACGGAGGAGCAGAGCAGGAGGGGGTTTGTGGTGTTAAGGTGTGGAATTTGATCCTGTTACTGTTCCTGGGGACACACGAGTGAGGCTGGAGCAGGTGGATGGCACTGATTTAGAAGGAAAACCCCTTTTTTTTAGGATCAGATAGGAGGGAAATCTCCCAGCTCCTTGGTCCCAGATCGGTTTCAGCGGAGGAATATTGTGACAAACGAGTGCCTGAGTTCTTTGTTCCTGCAGTTTTGGGGGGAAACTGAAATGAAATAATCTCCAGTGATGCTGGTTGTAATCCTCTCCAGGCTTTCTGAGTGGCTGTTTTCCCAGGAAGAGTTTTCTGGGATCTGCCACCGCACTCTCTGCAGAATCCTTCGCTCCACCGCGACCTCCGTGTGCTCCCCGGATGGGAAGTGCCCCCTCAGGGAGCCTCTGGAGCATCCTCTCTGTGAATCACAGCCGAGTCTCACCTTCCTGTGTTTTTTTTTTTCTTTTAAATTAAAGGTTTTTGTTCTGACGTGGCAGCACTTTGGGGGGTTTGAGCAAAGCTGTTACCAAGGAGCCGGAGAGAGAATGAAACCCGTGCAACATCGAAGCTCGGTGACTCAGGGCTCGGTGCTGCTTGTTGTGCTGCTCCTGCCACTGCCTGGGGTCACTCTGGGGGACCTGGTGGCCTCTCATGTCCTTCCCTTCTACTGCCCAGCGAGGGCTGAGCTTCCTGCAGGTCCCAGGCGATTGTGCACAGGGTGAGGTCATGGAATTGTTAAGGTGGGAGAAGATCTTGGAGATCATCAAATCCAACATCAACCCAGCCCCAAACCCTAAACCGTGCCCCCAAGTGCCACATCTGTGTATTTCTGAATATTCCAGGTGGTGGGACTTGACACACGAGGTCCAGAAGGTTTCACCCCCTTTGTTTCCCCACTCAAACCAAGCAGAACTTGAGTTCTGGTCCACCCAAGGGATGCCCAACTCCATGGGGATCACCAAGGTTGGGCATCAGCAGGAATTTCCTCATGGAAAAGGTGGTCAGGCGCTGAAGGGGCTGCCCAGGGAGGTTTGAAGTCCCAGGGAATTCCTGAACGTGGCACTCAGAGCTCTGAGTTTGGGGATGAGGTGGGGTTTGGTCACAGTTTGGACTGGATGCTCTCAGATCTTCTCCAGCCCCACTGATGCTGTGCTCAGAGGATGTGGTTTCTATTCTGAGCAGCACTAAATGCCTCCTTCAGCCTTTTCCTGCCTCTGTTTCTCCAGCCTGGTGGAAATAACTCTGGTGGAGTTATTTCTGGTGGAAATAACTCTGCCAGGCTGGAAAATGCTGCGTGGAGAGAACGCGTGGGCACGGAATGTTCACTGGACCCACCAAGAACGGGCTCTGTGTGCCTGGGGGTGTTTCTCTCCTGTTTCTCAGTTTTCTTTGGACAAGCTGAATTAAGGAACACCGTTGGATTTTCCTGGAGCTCTGTGGGGTCACTGTGTCCTCTGTGGGGTCCCCGTGTCCTCTGTGGGGTCACTGTGTCCTCCTGGTGACCCCAGGGTTTGTGGGAAAAGCTGAAATGGTTCAGCAGCTCTGCCCTTGAGCTCAGCAGGTGAGGAACAGCAGTGTCCAAATAACCACCGTGCCCAGCTTGGTTTAAAAACACCCAAATGTTTGTCACTGCTGATCCCTGTGCATCTCATGAGGTTTTTTTTTTTTTTCCTTGAAATAAACTGCGTGCACCAAAAGCATTTTAAAACACTCCTGTTAAAAGTTCTCTTTTTCTTTCAAGTCCAATGTGGAACAATCCCCTGCTCAACACTACGAGGAGCTGAGGGCAGGCAAGAGATCCTAAAATCACTTGTGAGAACTTCAAGACCCTCAATCAGAGACAATTTTTTATTAAATTTTTTTTTAATGTTATTGGATCGGAGGAAAAGCTGCCTTTTTTTTCAATGATGGTTTAATTTTTTGGGGGTGATGTCACACTTGGACACCCAACAAATTAAAGCCAAGCAGCAGAAACACCAAACTGATCTTCTGGGGGTTCAACCCTTCTCCTGGATTTGTTCTTCAGTGATCTCTGAAGTTATTCTGCACTCGATTTAGGGGTCACAAACATTTTTTCTGCCCAGGTCCATCTCAGCTGCCCCCGGGAGCTTCATTTCCTCAGGAAGGAGAAGCTCTGGATCCAAACAAACTCTGAGTAGGCTCCATCTTTAAACAGAGTTTGTGCTCAGAGGTGAAATCATTCCAGCTCTGATCCTCCTTGAAAGTGGTGATTAATCCCCTCACCTGGAGCACCATCATGTGCAAAAAAACACCAACTGGGCATTTTTTCCCACCCAGTAATGGGAGTTATTCATAACCCAGCATCCCTTAAAGATTCCAGTTCCCAGGGAAGAGACAGCGTTGCTCATAAAAACAATTCATAGGAGCTCTGCCCCCCGGTTTCTGGTGGGGAAAAACTCTTCAGAGAGAAATAATTGTTGGCTTGAAACTTCAGCCTGCATTCAGCAGCAATCCATCACCTCCCAGGGTGTTTGGGAGCTCGGGGTACTCAATATTCAGCCTGGGAATCCTGAAGGAAAGCAGGGACTGGGGGCAGCGTGAAATATTGCCAGGGAAATTCTCTCCAACCTGCCTGCATTTCATGCCCTTCTCTTTGCTGAGAATGGAGGGAAAAGGAGCAAAATCCAAATTGTTTTTTCTGTCCCAGCCCTAGGAGAGGCAGCAGGGGTGTGGGGATGTGGGGATCTGCAGTCCAGCTCCATCCTTTGGGATGCAGAAATGTCACTGCTCTCTGCAGAAGGACCAAATGGCCTCGGTGTCACCACAGAGAAAGGATTTTGAGGAGGAAAAGGTTTTTTTTTTTCCAATTTTTCTACAATTTTTATGCTGGACAGTCCTGGCACACTCAGGAGGTCGAGGCTCATTACCCAAATCCTTAATTACCAGCCCTGCTCATCTCTGGCCACCCACCCTGCTGCAACCCAGGCCAGATAATAATCAATAATCTGTGGCACCGAGCCTGCCCATAAAGCTGAGTTATGGGATGGATCCCAGAGCAGGGTGATTGACGGCGCTGTCACCTGGGCCATCACGAGGTTTATGTTGGCAATATCTTGTGGAATAAAAATCAAACCTGACACAACATCCTGAGTTATCCTCTGCTGGGGAAGAGGGCTCCTGCCTGGGGGCAGCTGTGCAGCGATGTCTACGTTGGGATCGATGGCCATCATTGATTCCCTCCTTGGCAGGAATTTACTTCTGGATCACCTGAACCAGGCTTACCTAAACCAGAGTCTGGACAGAATTCAGAGAATCCAAAGCAGTTCTGTTTATTGAGGGCCTTCAGGACATTCAGGGCAGTCCACACCCACAATGGACAATGGCTCACGGGTTTTTCACCCTTTCTCACTTTTGTCCATTTTGGGGCTGAATCCTCCAATTGCAGCTCAGCCAATGCAGTCATTCACTCCAACTTGGCTCCCCCCAATTCTCTGTTGTTTCCATCTCTTGGGGCCTGGCACAGGGAGGTGTCCTTGAGTTTGGGGCTGCAGAGGATTGTTTTGTGTGAAATGGGAGAGCAGGAGCTCAGCACTGTCTGTGCAGTGTGGAGTGAAACACTGAAGAATCACAGGGGTACACAGACATGGAAATTAAAAAATCCTACATCAGTCAGAATCAACAAAACTTCCAAAAAATGGTTAAAAATGGGAGAGCAGGAGCTCAGCACTGTCTGTGGGTCTGGAGTTAAACACTGGAGAATCCCAGGGTTACAGAGATTTGGAAATAGAGAAACTGAAATCCTGAGGCATCAGTCAGAGCTGACAAAACTGTTCCAAAAAATGGTTAAAAAATGGCAGAGCAGGAGCTCAGCACTGTCTGTGGGGTCTGGAGTTAAACACTGAAGGATCACAGGGGTACAGAGATGTGGAAATAGAGAAACTGAAATCCTGAGGCATCGACTCCTCTTTTGCTTGACAACAGGATCGAGAAATGCAGGTGAGGATGTTTCCAATGCGGGCAGGGAATCTTTATTTTGGTGCTGTTAATTCAAACCCCCTCACCAGGATTAAACAGCAACAACAAAAGTTTTCTCTCAGCTCTTTGTAGCGGGAAGGAAGGAACAAAAGTGCCGTTTCTTCCACCCCCACAAGTTGTTGATTGGATTGGATTGATGCTTTTGGGAACAACCTGTTTGCATACCAAACTCTGGTCTTGCTAAACATCTTCATTAATTAACTCCATCTGGCTCGCCTGCCTTCGCATAGAGCAGACCCATTGCTTTGATCATTTGCTGTTTACATCTTCCTTGCCGTTTGGTGAAACACACAATAAATACTGCGTGGCGCAAAACAAACAAAAAAAATAACCTGGAACATGTTGAGAAACTGTCAAACACCTACAAAATGTGTGTCCTGATCGAGCAGGAGCTCGGTTTTCCTCGAGGACAATGGAGTGCCTGCCTGAAACCACACGCGTGGTTCGAGATGGGATTTGGCACCTCCAGGTGTTCCTCCAGCACCTCCAAGAGATTTTGGGGTGGCCCCAAAATCCTCTCCCTGCAAGGCTGGCCTGGCAAACGCTTGGGAGGTGCTGGAGGAGAGTGAGACCCTGAGAGTGGGGTCTGGGTGTCTCGTCCATCCTTCCTTCACCCAGAACGGGATTTGATGGCTCACTTTGAGTTTGGGGTGGGTTCCTGTGCCCAGGAGGTGTTGGCTGGAATTTGGGGTGGCCAGAAGGGTCCCCAGAAGGGCACCATGGTGGGCAGATGCCTGAGGACAGCCAGGACAGGGTGTTTTGTTGGAATATTTTCCCATCCTGCTCTCCTGGCTCTCTGTCCAGGAGCAGATTGCCCATGGTGGGTAACCCCAGAGTACGGGACCAGAGGGAGTTTCCTCCTGACCCTACAGCAGCTGGCAGCACCCTGGACTGGCCCCATCCCCTCTGGTGCCTCCATGGTGTCCTCAGAGGGTGCCCAGGCAGTGCCAGGGGTCAGTTTGCCACTCCCCATGGCCAAGAGGTGCAGACTGACCCTGTCCTGCTCTTAGGGCCAGGGACACCCCTCGTCTGTCCCCCCTGCCCCATTTCCTTCCCCAGTGCTCTCCCAGTGCCACCCCATAACAGGAGCATCCCTGGGATGCTGGGGAAGGGTTTCCATGGTGACAGCACATGGAAAATCTCCCAGCACGTTCTTTTCCCCAGCTGGGATGGGATGGGATGGGATGGGATGGGATGGGATGGGATGGGGGGGGCGAGGGATGGATGGGATGGGGGGAGGCCAGGATCCCCCAGGCTCCCCACACACCCCACACCTGCCCTATCCTTCTGCCATTCCAGACACTGCCCCCTCTATGGTCCAACCCTAAATGTAAATGTAAAAATATCAGGGACTGAATTTGGGGTGGGGGATTGGTTTCATCAGGGACTGGATTTGGTGCAGGATTGGGGGTGATTGTACATCAGAGACTGAATTTGGGTGCAGGGTATGGGGGGCACCTGAATTTGGGGGTGGAGGGATTGGTTTCGTCAGGACTGAATTGGGTGCAGGATTGGTTACATCAAGGGCTGAATTGGGGGGGGGGATGTTACATCAGAGATGGATTTGGAGTGGGGGATTGGTTACCCCAGGATTGAGTTTGGGGTACAGGGTATTGGTTTCATCAGGCTCTGAATTTGGGGTGCAGGATGGGGGATTGGTTACATCAGGGGCTGAATTTGGGTGTCAGGGTGTGGGAGGGACCCTGAATTTGGGGTACAGGATTGGGGTGATATTGGTTGCAGCTCTCCCAAATCTCCCCTGAGGGTGAGTGAAGCTTTTCCCCCAGTCAGGAGCTGTGCAGCCACCGGGTCCAGGGCAGGGCAGGAGGGTGGCACTCAGGGGCTGAGCTGTTCCCAGATTTTGGGATTCCTGGGGAGCAGCCTGGGGTCTGTTTTCCCACACAGAATTCCTCCTTCAACCCTCTCTGCTTGAAAAACTTCCACCCTTCCCTTTGCACCCCGAGCTGTTGTAATCTGCAATTTTGGGGGCGTGGGTGAATTTTCTGTGAGAGATGGAGATTCCTCAGGAGGAAATGCTCCAAAAAAGGCTTTGGGTGTTTGGGATGAAGACCCTATGAGCTTTGAGGCAGCTCCAAAAGATCCCTCCCCACCCTGGGGCAGGATGAACTTCACCTCACCCCTTCCTGGCAGATGTTTGGCCACTGCTCCAACTCTCACTTTGCCCATTAAAAGGGAATTATTTGGGGTCACTGAAGCATCTCTGGTCACGGTTTTGTGGCTGGCACCGCACAGGCTGGCACAAAAGCTGCTCCCTAAATCCAAGAGTTTGTCCTTGATGTGTCCATTTTCCAAACCTTCTGCTTTCACACCAACATTGGCTCAAAAAATCCTGGGCTGGAGAAGCCCAGGAGCAGAACTTCAACCTGTTTTTAGGAAAAAAAGAGGGATTGGTTTATTTCCTCTGCAGCAGGGATTTTATGGGGGCAGTGGGGATTTTATAGGGGCAGCAAGGATATTATAGGGGAAGTGGGGATTTTTTAGGGGCAGTGGGGATATTATAGGGGCATCAGGTACATTTTAGGGGCAGCAGGGAGCCAGTGCTCCCCATAAAGTTTCTCCTGGTGCTTGTAGGAATACCTGGGAGCTGCCTTCAAGTTGTTCCTTTTGCAGGATCCCACAGGAATTTGAAGCTCCAGCCTTGTGATCTTGGGCGATGACCCCAAAGCGGTGCAGGGTAAGAAGTCAATTTGTGGTCCTAAATCTGAGTTTAACTCCTCTCAGTCTCTTTGTGTGACCCCGGGGAGCCTTGGCAGTGCTCAGGAGAGGGATTCTGAAGGATTTCAGTGGATCTGTGCATTGGTGTTTCTGTCCAAGGTTCAAACCCACTGAGCTGGGAGCTGCAGGTTGGTTCTGGTGTTTTTTTTCTCCCAAATCTGGTTAAAGGGAACTGGGTTTGATGGGATATGGGGAGGGAATTAATCCCTGGCACAGGGGCTCAGCTGGGACTGCCCCTGGATCCCTGGCAGTGTCCAAACATTGGGGTTTGGAGCACCCAAAAAAAAAAAAATCTGATTTTTATACATTTGTTCCTTGTTCTCAGACCTCTGAAATTCTCAGAGCAGTCTGATAGCCATGATCTTGATAATCTTGATAAACTGGTGGTTTTTAGGTTGGATTATTTGGAATTTCCAGTAGGAAGAGGAGGGCACAGCCTGGGAGAAGGAGAAGCTGCAGAGCACCATGGTGTTTTATCCAGGACTGGGAGGAGACAGCAGCTCCCTCTGGTATTGCCCAGAGTCAGACAGAACTGAGAAGCCAACCTCTCTGGAACCCAGCTAAAACTTCATTTGCGTGCTCAGGACCCCCCAAACCCTGCTCAGCACTGCCAGGGAAAAGGATCAATGTTTGACAGAGCTTCATGGACTCAGGGCTGTGCCTTCCCCATCACACAACTCCTGAATGAGGTGGGGACACAGGGACAGGGACAGAAGGTGCCTGGGAGCTTCTTCCATATTCCAGAGGTAAAATAAAGTGAGGATCTGGGGTTGTGGTCTGGCTTCTCATCCCTCTGCAGTGCCATGTGTGGAATCCTGGAATGGTTTGGGTGGGAAGGGACTTTAAAATTCACCCAGTGCCACTCATGGGCAGGGACACCTTCCCCTGTCCCAGGGTGCTCTAATCCCAATGTCCAGCCTGGCCTTGGGCACTGCCAGGGATCCAGGAATTCTCTGGGAATTCCATCCCAGCCCCTCCCCACCCTCCCAGCCAGGAATTCCTTCCCAATATCTTTCCTAACCCCAATTTAGTTTTTCTCCCCAAAGTTCAGCTTTGGAACAGAACTTCCCCCCGCAGTGTCCCTTCCTTAAAGTGGGACTGAATCCTTTCTTTTAAGGAAAATCTCGTGTCTCCAAGTGAGAATGCTGATGGAGACTGGGAAATATTCTTCTTTTAGGGAAAGGAAACCTCCCACTGACTTTGCATTGATTTGTGCCCTGCTTTGGGCATGGGGTGGGAAAAGGCTCTGCCTGTCATCCATCAAACCCTGCCAGAGCTTTGTCTCCATCCCCACTTTACAGAATTGCCTCTGCCAGGCTGCCAGGCTGGGAAAACTTCACCACAGGGCACAGAAATGGTGCTGAGGGTGTTAAACCCAGCCCTCTGCTCGCTGAGCTCAGCTCTTCACCCAGGGAATGCTCCTCTCTGTGGGGCTCCCTGGAGGGTGGGGATGGTGCAGTGCATGTTTGGATGGAGTTTTGCATCCTGGACTTGGACAGATTCATCTCTTCCCTCTTCATTCTCTGTTGTTGTGCTCCCTGGTTATCCCCATCTCCGTCAAACACGGGGAGAAAAGCAGGGGGAGCATCAATCTTCGTGCTGAAAGGAACTTTTTGGGCAAAAAATCCCATCCTGAGCTTCCCCGCTGATCTTTGCTGGATGCTGCAGTTGAGACCAGTTTTTGGTTTTTAATTCATTCAGCAAAAAAAGCTGGACAAGGAGAAAAAAAAAAAGCATAACTGGAGCTCTTGGGGCTCGTTGGATTTTGCTGGGTTTGGTCTGTCCCAGAGCAGCCTGGCAGGAGCAGGAGGCTCAGCCCCACCTCAATCCACTGATCACAGAAGCACAGAATGGTTTGGGGTGGAAAGGACCTGGAGGATCCTCCTGGAGCAGCACAGAGGGTTTGCACAGAGGTAACCATCGACCCCAGTGCTGGCCTGTGGACTGCAGACTGGGTTTAGCAATCTGAAATTTGAAAAGTGACAAAATTCTGGTTCTTTTCCAGGTTTGGGGTGGGCAGGAGCAATAGGTGGAGAGGCATCAGTAAGACAAACATCCCCAGAGATGGGGAGGAAGGGGCAGATGTGGGGTTTGGATTTAAGGTGCTCAGAGGAGGAGAAAGCTGTGCTGGGAAGGGTTGGGATGTGGGGATGGAAAAGGTCTGGGAGATGGAGAAGATGTGAAAATAAATCTGCAAAATTCCTCTTGTTTCCTCACAGCTCTTGGCCAGCTGAGATTCTGGAGAGTCCAGAACTGGATTTTGGGCTCAAGTGAAACATTTGTCCAGCCAAGAACCAGGAGCTGAATTATCCAGGGAAGCTGCTGAGGAGCACTCGGGCTCTCCCTGCTCAGAGCTGTTGCTCTGGAGACAGAAAACATTTGCTGTAAAGCCCTGTAAACAGGAGAAGTTTCTCCGAGGAGAAATACCCCCAAAAAATCCCTTTAGGAGTCACTGAGAGAAACCTTCCCCAGGCTAATGTGACATCCCTTCCCTGCTCTTAAAGGCTCCTGCCAAGAGATGGTGTGGATTTATGGGGTCCTAACGCCCCCAATTCCCAAGAAAATCCATTCCACGGGGTGCTGGGGTGTTGGAACCCTTCTCAGGCTGCAGCTGGAACACCCTGGGCTTGGGTGATGTTCTGATGTCTGGAAGGTGCCTGCAGGGTGGGTGCTGTGACCCAGGGGACATCTGTCCACTCTGACACAGCCATAACCGGTCAGAGCTAAACAAAAATTCAGATTTGTGCTGAGTTATTGGATGTATAATCAATCCTCCCTGTGTAATGATAATTTTGAGGGGTCTCTTTCCATCCTCCCACCTGGAAAGCTTTATTAGGGCTGTTGATCAGACTTTATTCGTTGAACAGCAGGGATGGGAAATGAAACAGCCAAGGAAAAGCCCCCACAGCAAGGAACTTGCAGGGAAAACCCCCCAAGGGTCTGCCCTGAATTTGGGGAACTCTGACTTTTGCGATGACTGCAGATGTAGACTGGACTTCCCAGAGAAAAGCCACTTCTCCAGGCCAAGTGTGACTGTCATGTGATGCCTGATGATATTTGCTTTTGTCTTTTTCTTTTCCTTTTTAACTTTCTTACCCTTTATGCATCCCTGTACCCCTTAGCCCACATGTTTGTAATTCCTGTAGTCTGAATTCCACTTAGTTTAGGAATTCTTTGGGCAGAGACAAGACATCCTCAGGAAGGGCTCAGTGTGCCCTGTGCTATCTTTAAACCGAGCTCCAGCCTTGTGAAGCCTTCTCTCTGGAACATCTTGTGTAAACTGGCTCTGGCCTCATCGGGGGGATCTTAGAATAGGGGACATTACTGCATTTGTGAGTTCTTATTGGAATCTAGATAGATATGCTAATTCCTGGAACTATAAAACTTGTCATTTATTGGCATTCTGTAGTTCGCTATTCCCGAAATCATGTAAAAATTTTTATTGACAACCTAGTGTTGTCTCACTATTAAAACTGCTTTTATGGGCTAGCACTATCTTTCCGACTCAAAATTGTTCCTGTGCATACCGGTGTTTCTGCATCAAGTGTGCACCTGCGATCCCCAATATACCGAGTACTTTTTGCCCAGCTTGTCATTATAAAATCTTGGCCTTTCAGACACATGTGGGCGGACGTGGTTTCCACTCGGATGTCCCTCCCTGCCTGCTCGGTGTGTCTCACAGAGATGTACAGATATTTTTAGCTCTGAATTCGCCAGGGCCGACTGAGTGGACAGTGTTCCAGTGATCTCTGTGAATTTGGGTGTCAGTACTGAGTTGCGGACGAAAATGAGGCATAATGATAGGAATGAGAGATATTTTTGATCCTCAAATTTTCCCTGAATTTCCTTTAACCCAGGTAGGATGGGAAAAGCTTTATGAAGCCTTTTTCTCTTCAAAAGCAAACGAGAAGAATCCACATTCACCTCAGCACTGAAGTGCTCTGGGCCAGGAAATGACCACAAATATTGATTTCTCACCCGGGTCCCCAAGCTTTTTAAGCAGTCAGAGAGTTCCTGGGCATGTAGCAAAGGAAAAATAACCCAGTGGAATAGGAAGGATGAAGAGGGAAGACAGAGAGGAGAGTGTAGTTTGCTTTCTTTCATCTGGGTCTCCTCAGGGTTCTTTGGTCAAGAGAAATCACCCAGTGTGCCTTGAATGGACCCAATCTGTTAAAAAGCAGGTTTTCTGGCCAAGCTGATGTGATTTTTGGGTGGTTTTCCTGATCCTTTTGATGTGCCTCTCACCCTGTTCGATGGAAGTGACAAAATCTGCTCTGATTCCAGAGCAGGAGCTCGGAATAAAAGGGCAAGGGTAAAACATGTCCCAGAGGCTGCTCAGGGCGGAGGGACCACAGCATTAATTTCATTAATTAATTCATTAATTAATTTAATTTAATTTATTTTAATTTAATTTAATGTGGGGTTTTGGGGTAATTGGTGCACCTGAGTGTTGTTCTTTCTGTCAGACACAGCCCAAGGTCCAAGGACATTTCTTTAATCACTTTATCCCATCATGGTGTTTGCTGTTGATCTTTCTCCCATTTGTGCCCCTCTGCACTCAGATTAATTCTTTTGTGGGGCATTAAGGAATCACAAATGAAACAAACATTCTGGAATGGGAGAGATTCCGTCTGGGAGCAGATCCTGGCTTAATTCTGGAGTCAGGAGAGGCAGGGTTTGGATGCTATTTATTGGCAGTTCTTCCTGAATTGCATTGCAGTTTGGCAAACCCTGGGGTTTGTGATCATTGGATGTATAAAAACTTATTTCATGGATTATTCACATATTTAATCTTTTTTATTTATTTTTTTCCCTTTCATGTACCACTTTTTCCAAGCCTGGAGAATGGAGAATTAGGTTGCATTAAAAAAAAATAAGCAGGTCAAGGTGGTTAGTGGAGATTGGATCTTCGGGGAACACCTGTACCTGTAAAAATGAGTGTGGATGAAAATATCATCCAAACTCAAACCCAAAATCTTTATCACCTCAATATATATATATTATATATTATTAATAATGGGATATCAAACTGTGACCATGAGCAAGACGAAAAGCAGAGCATGGGAAGACAGGATGGAAATTACTAATTGCCCTCCAGGAAAAAAATCCATCAGGAATGTGCCCAGCGATGGGTGGATGGCAATTCTTGAGTGGTTTTAGCTTTGGATGCTGAGCACAAAGTTCCTGCTGAAAATTTCACCCAAATCTTCCCTTGGAAACTGTTTGTTTGGAAATTCATTTTGCAATGAATCACAATGTCTGTGAAAAAGTCCTCCTGGAATATTTGCCATCAATTCCCCGAGCCTGTGCATTAATCCAGGTACCATGTTCATTTTTATCAGGTTTATTCTTCCCCAGGGGCTGAGCCAAAGAGCTTCCAATTTACCCAGGTCATTAGTGATTTATATGATAATTGGATCTAAGTTGATTTTAACTATTTGCTTTGAATCTCCTGGGATTTGTATTCCTGGACATTTTAATGCCACTGGAAATTTCACTGATTAAGCAAAGACAAGGATATGTACTTAATTAGTCCTGAAACCAATTAGTCCTTTGTCGGTCAAATTAATCTTGTATCTGGACTTTAAATGAGCTCTAAGAATTTTGGGGTTTGACCTCTGTGGGTTTGAGGGTGGGGTCAGACCTTGTCTGGAGTTCTCTGCATCCCCCAGGAATGCTCAGATTTGTCCTCTTTGGGTTTTTTTTGACAGGAAATGTCTGAAATGCTATCGTGGGTGATCACCAAAATGGAAAAATGGGCATGGGAATGGTGATGGAGCTGATTTCTTGAGGGCAGGAGGACAATGAGGACATTGCAGTGCTCTGTGGGGTTTTTCTGCCCTCGTGGCAATGCTCAAGGGAGTTTTTTTTAGGGCCAGGATCGTGGGTCCTGAAGTTGTCTGACTGAAGCCTGAGGTGTAGGAAATGTGACCTTCTTCCCATGGATAATTCAAGTTCATGCCTTTTCCCAGCCTTCTGCATCAGGATTGGGATGAATATTCCAAAATCCCAGAATGGGGAAGGTTGGGAGGGACCACATGGGGTCAGAATTCTGTGCAGACAACTTTGGGATATCTCTGGGGAAGGAGACTCCACAACCTCTCTGTTCCCAGATCCCTCCCACCATTTCAGGACCTCCTGGGGATGGTGATGACCCCCTATATTTGAACACAGAACCCAAAAGGACCCTGCCACGGTGAGCATCCCACCCCACTAATTAAACTCCCTCATTTCCCTCATTTTGGTGTGATTTCGTTTTGTCCACAACGAGTTTTGGGTGTAACACCTGAATTATCCCAGAACATGGCCTGTGGACTCCAGATTGGGTTTAGCAATCTGAAATTTGAGAAGCCAAAATTCTGGCTCTTTTCCAGGTTTGGGGTGGGCAATAGCAATAGGTGGAGAGGCATCAGTTTAGGGGATTAGGTGGAAGATTGGAATCTTCTGGGGAACGCACTGTACCTTGCCGCAAAAATGAGTGTGGATGAAATATCATCCAAAAACCAAACACTAAAATTTTATCACCTTCTATTTTCCTTTTTTTTTTTTTTTTTTTTTTTTTTTTTTTAAAATGGATATCAAATGTGACATTGAGCATTGAAAGCCAGGAGCAGGATGAAATTACTAATTGCCCTCCAGGAAAAAAATCCATCAAGAATATGCCAGCAATGGCATATTGCCTTATTCCAAAGATGAGGAGGAAGGGCCAGATGTGGGGTTTGGATATTAAGGGGAGAAAGCTGTGCTGTGAAGGGCGCATGTGGTGATGAGGAAAAGGTCTGGGAGATGGAGAGGTGTGGAAATAATCTGCAAAATCCCTCATTCTCACAGTTCTTGCTCAGCTGAGATTCTGGGGAGTCCAGAACTGCCATTTTAGGCTCAAGTGCAAACTTTCCCAGCTGAATTTATCCTCCACCCTTTGATCTGCTTGTGAGTCTCCAATGGATTTCCACACCCCAGGAACAGCCGAGCAAGTCACTGTGCCCAGGGTCACCAAGTAAGTCTGAGATGGAGCCAAGAATAGATCCTCACTCTGCTCAGCTCCCTCTCCTTCATCCCAGCAGGATGAGCAGCTGGACACATCCTGGGATCAGGAGCCAGGGCCAAAGGTCAGGTTTGGCACAAGATCCCTCTGTTGGCCTCTTCCTGGCTGAGCCCAGGGCTGAGGCTGCTGCAGATACAGATGGGGCTGGGAGGCAAGAAGTGATTATCTGCTTTGGGAAGGAAATTTGGAGCCCTTTGGAATCAGGGAAGGATTGAGAGGCGTCCCTGCAGCTGGGATAGACATCTTTTTTGGGAGGATGAGGTGCACAATGTTCCCACCAGAGTGGGCGGCTGGGAAGAATGCAGGGGAGAACCTTTGCTGGCTCTGGGTTTCACTCAGGCTCTGTTTCTTTTTGCATCTTTCTTTGGTGTTTTAAACCACTGAGGTTGAGGCTTGAAACTCCATTGGATTAATGAATGGTCCATACTTATCCTCTGATTAACCCCACTGCCAGACGCACCGGACTGTTCCCGCGTTCCTGCTGGTTACGCAGCTGTCCCCACTCTACCATGACCACCAATCGCCTGAAATCACTTTTGTTGTCTCATCCTGATGAAGTTTAAATTCAAACCAGAGGAAGAATTGGGCGGATGCCTGGTGCTGCTCTGGCCAGGGGTTTCTGTCACTAAATACAGGATCAAGCGTTTGCAAATCTAAGTTAACAAGAATTTAGGTAATTGTCAGGGAAATCACGCAGGAAATCTACTACTCATCTGCTGCAAATATTGACCTGCTATGTCTACAAACTCCTGCCCAGCTGCCAGAAGAGCTGAGCTTTCACTCCATCCCTGCATTGTTGCTCCCACAACATCCGGTGGGAAACTCACTTTCCAGGATGGGCTGAGAGCCTGTCATTTAATATATCATACTCAGAGCATTAGATTGAAATCTATCGGGCCTGCAAGTTCAGCAGAGGGCAAATCTCCTGGGGGTCCTCGTTAAGAACCAGCTCCTACATACATTGCAAAAAGCCAACCCCTAATACTGATCTCAGAACAGCTCAGAGCAGACCACACCATACTTACACCCTTCCAAAGGAATCCGGGAGATCTGCATAAGTGGGAATTAACATGCTTAGGGAAACTCTCCAGCTGGCTGGCCAAGCTCTGACCACTATATGGGACAATTAAAGCGGTATGTTGTACTCTAGGCGTTCGCACGGCAAGCCAGCTCCACCACACGCCCCTGTGGGCTACGGAAAGGGATATCTGACATTTGAAGAGTTAATAACAGGAGGCAATAAATGCATCTTTGGACTCTTCCATGCTTTTACGGAAGGCCTGAAGTTTCAACACCAGAGGTGCTTGTCGAATCTGGAGAAGCACAGGCGAGCAGGAAACTCCTTCCATGGGGGACGAGACTCCTTGTCCACCTGCTGTGACACTGAGCCAGCCCCCAGGCAAGCTCCTGCACCTCAAACTGGAGCCCACTAGGATTTCCAGCAGAGGCATTTCCTGATGTGATTGGCAGCACAGAGCACCACAGATACTTGATCACAGACGGAGATTCGGTATCACCAGTCACCCCATTCGAAGTGGCCTGACCCTTAACGGTTGGGCTGGGTATGCACTGGGATGCTATTACTGAGAGCCGATATCTAACTGTGGCAAAGTAGCGGTATGGCTCGTTTGCAAGATGAGCAACTACCCTCCACTGGGACAGCTCCATGTTTTATGGGGGTTGTGGCTTACTGTTTACTCCCGGGAAGGTGTCCCAAACCCTTAAATCCCCTTTCACTGCTGTTGCACCCTCAATTCAGGTCCAAGTCTCAATAGTCCTCCTCAGGAGAGCCCAGGCCACCCCTGCTGACCACACAGGCCACCCAGATGGCGTCATTCCAGGGCAATCCCTCTTCCCCTTCCAGGCGAGAACTCGAGTCTTCTCCACTTTTGGAGGATCTTCCCATCATCCGGTTCTTTCCAACATCAATTCAGCAAGCAGGGGGATGGGGGATGGGCTATTCCTTGCAGGAGTGCTGCCAATCTCTTCTGACAGATCACCATGCCTGTTGGTCCCCTACCCTGAATGACATACCCTGGATCCCAGGATCACTTCTGATTGAGTTGATCCCTGATCCTGAAGTCGGATATTCACCTGACGCACAGCCGAAGAACCCTTTCAGGAAAGATGTTTTATTGCGGCTTCGCTCCAGAGAGCAGGAATGAGAAATAAGCACCCTCAGAGACAATGAGGAGACGGAAATACACGGTGACCTGGCTGATCGCTGTTGGGAGGAAAATACAAAACTGCTACCTGTTGGGAGGAAAATACACACCTGCTACCTGTTGGAAGGAGATTAAATAACACCCGCTACCTGTTGGAAGGGAGAAAAATAGCACCAGGAACTTTGTAAGGAGAAAATAGCACTCTGGCTGACTGTTGAGGGAGAAAATAACCCAGAATACCTTTGAAGAGAGAAAATACCCCTGCTGCGCCTGTGGAGAAGGAAAATATGCCTGCTCGCCTCGTGGGAAGGAGGGAAAAATACCACTATAACCGTGTATGTGGGAAGATAATACACCTGCACTGATAGGAAGAAGATGGAAAATATACCCTGCTACATGTTGGAGGGAGAAAATACACCCTGCTACCTGTTGGATCAGGAGGAAAATTTACACACAGATAATTGGAAGAGAGAAATAACTCTGCTTGTCGTAGGAAGGATCAACCCCTCTGGGGGCCCGGAGGTGGAGCCAGTCCCAGGAGGGAAGAAAAGACTTTAAGATCCAACAGCTGGTACCCACAGGTGTTCTTTTTGTTTATATTTTCTATTTTTCCCCCTCCTCTTCTTTGTGGGGGCATATTATTTTGTTGTCACTGTTGTTTGGTTAATAAATAGTTCTTTTTTTTTTTTCTTTCACTTCTCTCTCTGTGGAAAAGTTTGTCTCTAGGACCCTGGGGTGCTGAGAAACGGAGCGGCGGTTTGCTGGAACTCGGACTGGTTGGGCCCCCAGGTAATTTGTGTCAACACCACAACACCACCTGCGCCCATTCCTTGGTGTCAGCTCAGCGGGATTCTGGCGCCTAATGAGGCCCCAGCTGTGAGCATCATGAGTGTGTTCCCCTGCTCTTTGGCAAATCTCCTTCCTTCTCTTCCCTTCCTTCCTTCCTTCCTCTTCCTTCCTTCTTCCCTTCCATTCTCCTTCCCTTCCTTCCTCTCCTTCCTTCCAACTTCCTTCCATCCAATATCTCCATATTCTCCGAATCATTCGCCTTCTTCTGCTTGCCGTTGTGTTCGTCGTTCTATACGCTATACTTCTGGCTTCTTCATGTGCTAATCTTACCTCATTATCTCTTCGTTCTATGCTTGCACATTTTTGGCCTTCCTGGCTCTTCAAATTCCTTCCATTCCTAATAATCCTCTTCCTCAAAAGTTTCTCCAAATCTAAAATGTGTCTATATTTCTTTGCTATCTTCACTTCCTATTTCTAAATTCCTTCCTCCTCCTTCCTAAATTCCTTCCAAAAATCCTTCCTTCTGTCAAAATTCTTGTTCCTTTTCAAAAAATCTTCCTTCCAAAATTCCTCTCTTCCTTTCCCCTGCAGCCCACAGAAGCTATGGAGGAGCATCAGCGGTCAAAGCTCAGGCAAGATTTTAGTCTGGACATGGCTTTGCCCCTGCTCTGGAGGTGCACGGAATTACACGGAGGGATCACGCTCATTCCAAAAGCTCACTGTGAATGACTTTCAAAATTTTGCTCCACGAACTTTGGTGATCGGCGCGGAGAAGTCAAGGAGGGCAGAGGGGACGCCCGAGAGATTCAGTTTGGGAGTATTCTGCTAGACATTCTGGAAATACCGTGGTGATTATGAAATCTTTGCACAATTGCCAGCTTACAGCCGTGGCAACCTCTTGCCGTTCCCCTTTAGTGAGGTTTGAATTTTTAGGAAGTTTGTATTATCTATTAAACACGCACATTGCAAGACAGTGACGCACGCTGAAAGGAGCTAAAGCGGGTTTTAAAATTACAAACGGTTTTTCTCGAGCCCAATAATTACCAGGGCAAATCTCCCTGTCATACAGCCAAGAACAAGAACTTCCCATCACGCTTTGGAGGAGGAGCACCCCCTGACACTCAAAACAATCCGGCAGCAGAGGTCAGTCGAGCTGGTGCAGCAGCAGCCTCCAGGTTATTCCAGTGGAGCTCTGACTGTGACCAGAAGGTGAGAGAAGGAGGAAGAGCAGGAGCTGACAGGGAGGGAGTGTACAAATCGGAAGAGTTTCGCCTGTGTGAAAGCCTCTGGGTGCTTGAGTTCCCCTCTGACCAGCCTCCTGGTGTGCTGGGGTTATTGATGAAGGGCCAGGGTGGGTTACAAACCGCGAGTGCTGAGTGCTTGGCACTGTGCTTCCCACTGGGTCAGCTGGGAATCAGACCCAGAATTCATACGAAACACTCTTAGGGACATATTTATTTTGATGGCTACGGGTAAAAATGAGACTAGAATGCAGGAACATTGTGGCATCTCTCACGGAGAACAGGACGAAACACTTGCACACATGGTTCCAAACCTGCCAGACTCGCGCTCTCACTGGAGATTGCCAACCCTGCCACGCATCACTCTGGTGAACGGATTGTGCAAGCTGGGCAGGGCTGCTGCTGAGGGCTATGGGTTCTGGGGAGAATTCTCCAAAGTTTAGCATATCTACCTAAGCCCGATAGCACACGCGGATGGCTTTCTCAGCCAAGTCTCCACCCTCCCTTCCCGAAGACCAATGCAGATGAGACCCACATCAGGCAGAATCTGCCTCTTTGCCTACGACCTGATTAGACTACAATTAGACACCTTACGCCACCTAAGAACTCTTTCAGGCTAGTATTGTGACTAGAGCTTGCAATAGGCTGGTACCATCTACCGCATGCAGATAATTATTTTCCTTGAGATAAAAAACTCAGGGGCCACCACCATCCAACTCACTCACCTGAGATGCACTGGCATTGTCATCTCTGAAAAACCGTGGGGTCTAGGCCGAACGTACTGCTCTTATCCCAGATGCGGAGCAATATAAATACGTTAATGGGATGAGAAGGCAACACTATCCCTCTAGTTGACCATTTTCACATGATCCCGGTAAGCCCACGGAGATCTGTGGCGTTACCAAAGTCACATGAGCCAGCCAGATGTATATGTTACCTGAAGGGGCCTCGCACTCGCTTACCGCTTCACAGCAGTTGGCGGATATTCTGGTCGGCCTTCACTCCACTCCGAGCCAGTATCGCCCAAAATAATTCACATTGTATCTAGTGCTGAGCATTATGTTCCATCACTCGACCCCAGCATTATTAAACAGTCACACCTTGTGTTCACGCCATTATTTTCCTTTTCCTTCTTATTTTTGTTCTATGTTGTGTGTCTATACCTTTTTTTTATCTTTTTCCGCATACGCCTCTTGAATACGAATATTGAGAAGACACTCTTTCAAGCGCGATTAGTCACAGCACATTAAGAAACGCACGTAATACACTAATGTAATTATTATATCTTCTGCTTAATACTGCTAAAAGCCTCTACCGCACAACACAAAACCCAACACACTATCCCAATAGTTGAAAGAGCTCGCGTCAGATATAGGAGGGGGAATCGCCTTACTCAGATGTTATTCAAACACCTAGGAGTGATAACACAAGATTAATGAGAGGTTATCAGAACCTTCGATGTTATGTAGCGCGTGGGCTACACACTTGGAAAGACCTAAAAAGAAAGAAATCAGACTCGTATTGTAATCTACGCTATCCCTTCGGACTCGGTACTACAGTGGACACAGTCCCGATCCCCCACTGATGGCTCTGCCTCTTCAAAGGAGAGGTCAGGAAAAACGCCCATCTCCTATGCTAATATGCTACCTCCACACCAGGACTGTCCGGCACTCCTCCCAACTCTCCCTGGGAGCTGCTACCTGGTATGAGCTGGAGCTAGGTGGAAACCTGGGCGGCAGGAGTTGTCAGGTAGAACCAGGGTACAAAGCACCTAGTGGTGGCAAGGGACAAATTTGAGGACACACACTGTTGTATGGTCAGCCAAAGACGCGTTCCTCACTCTTCTACATGTAGGCTGCAGTGAGCAAAACTAAAGCCACCTTGAAATTAGGTGAGGCAGTTGATATGTCACTGGGTTTCGGGAAAGAGGCCCAACTCAAGAACCAATCAGACAAAAGGCTCCTCAGGGACGCATGAGGCGGTGGTGCGTGAATCCTCCCGGATCTCTCTCATAAATCTCTGAGGAGGGTCAAAACATCGTTTTGGGCGAGTAGGAATGTGGTGATCATTGTGTATATAGGGGAATTTGGGAAAAGACCAGCTGAGATCAGAGGTGGGGGAATATCCCTCTGGCTCCTCTGGTCTGGAAATGGCCACCTTCCAGTGAGACGGACCCGGTAAACCTACCTGGTAGTGTGCATATTTAGCAGAATAGAAAACCAATCGGTGTCAGGTGCAGCTCCATCCTTTCCTACCTCTTCCCAGGCACCTTCTCCTGATAAGCACTGTGGCTTGTGTCAATGCTTTTTTCTATAGCAGGACAGATATTGTTATTCCGAAATCGGAAGAGTACCTGACGCAATTTATTAACACCCGCTTTTGTGGAGAGATATTTTGTAATCTGAAGTACATGCTTACCCACGTTGTCCAGCATGGAGCGGATTCAGTGAATCCCAGTCAATATCCTAAATTCCACCTTGGTTTCTTCCTCCTCACTGCACTGGGACTGGAAGTTGAACTTGGGGCCTTCATGGCTCCCTTTGAATTCAGGTTTATTCCATGATTCTGGAGGCAGGGAGAAAATTCCATGTGGGTACAGAGGCAAGGCACTCATTCAGCATTTCATTATGAATGTTTAGAGAAATATCTGGTGACCAAAATTCATCCAAGTAATAAAATTTTTTTTTGCTGCTTCCATTTTCCCCTCCTCGCCCAACGTTTCTCACCAAACTTCACCACCCACCCCGAACATCAGCCCTGGCCTTTTAACAAACCGAGAGATGAAAAGAAATTCCCCCAATTTACCCATTCCCTACCCTTGCCTTTCATCCCTCAGCTACTCAAGCCCAGCCTTTATCCGAGCCCATCAAGCCAGTTTAATTTACATAGTGGCCGCAGATTAACGATGGTATGGCCTGTGAAATGACTGCGATAATCAGATTGAGAGGGCCCACGTTTATCTCCCTGGCGAGCACAGCTCAGATAAACTCTGCACTGAAGAGAAGTGCTGCGTTCTGGCGTGTTTTTTTTTTTTCCTTTTCACTCGCAAACTCATCCTGAAACGCGAGACGCGAGCTGGGTCCCCTCTGTCTTAAACGGCGTGTCACAGCAATAAAGGCTCGGCAGCCCGAATGAAGACTTCTTGACAGCTTTGTAAAAATCCTGTCTTCAAATTATGCTTTGGGGACCGTCTCCCACTCGCTGCTGTCAGAGCACTGGTGAGCGGGAGCTGCCTGGAAATGAGTCAACAATCTGAGCGGGCAACTGTAAGGAGTAAACCCAGCGCGGGCGTTATTGATTAACCGGAGGCGATGAGAGGAGTGGGGAAAAAAAAAAGCTTCGCTTGTTGGGTCACTGTAGTTAAACAAATCTGTCTCTGACGCAGACACGCAGCGCAGGAAGAGGGCACTTTGCTGCATGCCCTTTTTTAGGACAGATCACCAAACGCTTTAGTCCGGTGCTTTAATATCTTCCGCGAAGCCCCAGTAATCGGAGTTTCTCACGCAAGCCTTGTAAGCGAGCCCCTCAGGCTGATGGTCGTGTAAATAAATATTACAGCCCAAATTCGGCATTAAGAGGACATTAGGGCCACACAGAGGAGTTGGGAAAGGGCAGGATGGCTGGTGGCCGTGCCCACGGGGGACAGGCATGAGGGAGAGCTCTATTGCACGAGGGGAGGGGATTAGGAGGATTACTATAACTGCCTCTAGATGCTCCATGGCCTGGAAATCACCTTTGTCACCCCTCGGGCTGGTGACACGCTCGGCACTCGTTTCTTGCATACATTTATTGAAACATGTGAAGCAATTAAATGTTTTTAGATAGGGTTGGCGTGAAGCTCTTTGGGGCAGAGCAGAAACGTGGTTGTGGTTATACACTGGCAAGGTTTGGGGACAGTTCCCAAGCTGGGACATTTTTTGATTAGGGCAAGGGATGACACACACCACAGAGGGATGTGGGCAAGGCATTCTATTGCTCTGTGAATCAGGACACGTTTACAGCCGGAGGGTAGAAACTCCGGATAAGGATTGTCCATGTCCTGAGGAGCCTTTCCAAGGGGAATCCTGAAAATGCTGTTTTGGCTGGTGATGCAGCGAATTTTTTCATAATACTCTGGTCTGTTGGTGACACAGGGAGTTTGGTATTGTCAGACTACTCCGTCACAGGGCACGGCCTTCTGAGCTCTCACCCCACCCAGCATGGGGCTGGGGGCGCTTGGGGGTGCGCCCCAGGACAAGGCCAGAAGTTGGGAGGGGTCACAGCAGGACCCCCAGTGACCAAAGGGCACCTCAGCAAAGCTTGGGAGGGGTCACAGCCGGACGCAGACACTACCAGTGACCAAAGGGACATCCCAGACCAAGCCTTGGGAGGGGTCACAGCCAGACCCCAGTGACCAAAAGGGACATTGCAGACCAAGCCTTGGGAGGGGTCACGCCAGACCCCAGTGACCAAAGGACACTTTCAGACCAAGCCTTGGGAGGGGTCACAGCCCAGCACGACCCCAGTGACCAAAGGGACATCCCAGACAAAGCCTTGGGAGGGGGCACAGCCAGGCACGCCCAGCTGACCAAGAGGGACATCCCAGACCAAGACGCTTGGGAGGTCAAGCCAAACCCCAGTGACGCCGTAAAAGGGACCCCCAGACAAGCCTTGGGAGGCGGTACAGCCAAGAGCCATTTATCTGGATTCTCTCCAAGTATTCTGGGACTTCTGTTGACTTGTTGTGTTTTAGCTTAAACTTTAGATTTACAAATCTCCAAGTTTCCTTGACTTATTAAGGCAAGCAAAAATCTCCTAAATACCCCATTTTCTTAAACAGGGTCTGTCTCCCCTGCTGCAGGGTAACTGTGAAGGGTGTGGTTCAGATCCAGGGATAATCCTGGCCTAAGCCTTTTCCAGAAACACAACCTGACCACATTCTCACTTTTTTTTTGCCCCCTCGACTCTCTGCAGAAGATCTCAGATTCATTAATGTATATTTCAAACGTTTAAATCTTGATTATTCCTTCTAATAAATTGAATCTTGATTTCTCACTTTCTCTTACCTTCAAAAGAGAACTTTTGGGGTTGTGACCGAGCCCTGTTTTCAGGCCTTGGCGCTTCCACAAAGTCCTTCATCTCACACACACAGAGAAGTATTTAGACTGAAATCTTCTTTGTATGAACCGTTCATGTGAACCGAAGCGCAGAATCTGACTTGTAAAGATGTGAATAGGACTTGATGTTGGCGCTAAAAATTAATGATACCGAGGGTAAGAGTCTGCCAAAGGAAAGCTAAAAGGATCAGTTTGGAAAGCAAATGAAGATCTTTGCAGGCTCTTCAAATCAAGCAGGCCTAATGAGTATGTTTTTTTTTTATCTGTGTGTCTCACTTAAGATTTACTGTGGTAATAAGTGCGTTCAACTCAGGAAGTGTTTTGAAAGAGAATCATAATCCCACAAAAAGGAATGGGTCACAGCCCTGAGGGGAGGGGGAAAGCTGTTGCCTGCACTCTGCAAGGAAGATTGGGTCCCTGGGAGCCAAACGTCTGGCCCGGACGCAAAACCCATTCAGCGCGTGAATCAAGATAAACAAATACTACAAAGCCGGGTTGGAATTCCAAGTATCCCACTGGCAATTTGGGCTTTCCTGGCTTTGATTTTAAGACACCGATGTTCTTTTTGCTCAGGTATTTAAAAACTATCTGTCTTCTTTTAGTTTTCTCTGTATTTTTTCAAGGAAACAGGCTAAACCATTTCCATGAATTCCTCTTCGTGCCTGCTTTGTTGGTATGTCACAGAGGATATCACGGTCTGCGATTGATAGGGAGGGGCAACGCACAGGTGACACCATTATTTCGTTCACACTGCAGAGTTTGTGTTTTAGGTGTGGATGAGTGCTCTGTGGCGACGCGCAGGTGAAGTAGAAAAGCTTCATTCTGTCTGCTGACATGGAAAGAATTGTGGGAATGGGAGCCGAGGCCACGTCAGCGCTTGACAAACAACAAGGCTGGGATTGGGCTGGGAGCAGGATCTTTGGAGAGGGTTTGGTCGGCAAACCAAATCATCCAAAATGAGCCTTGTCACCTAATATTGCCCCAATCACAGACTCTCAACCAACACCTACTTGTGTCAAGTTCTCTTCTCCATTCTTTTCTCCTGTTCTTTACTCTTGCTGGTGAAGGGCTGTAAGGAAATGTCTCTGATGGACGTTCAAGGACTTTGGTTGTTTGGAGAAAGGAGCTGAGGGGCTCTCTGCATTTTCCTGAGGATGGAGGCTGAAGGAGGTGCTGATCCCTTTTTGTTCCACTGATAGGACATCTGGGAAAGGTTCAACACTCCAGGGATAATTTCACTGGATATTTGGAAAGATTGGAAAGATTTCTTCACTGAGAGGTGGTCAAACACTGGAAAGGCGTTCCAAGACCCCAGACCGTCAGTGTTTAAGAGCATTTAGACAATGCCCTTAAAAACAGGCTTGGATCTTTTGGACAGCCTGAGCTGGTCAGCAGTTTGACTGGATTTTGCACTGTGGTCCTTCCAACCGGAATATTCTATTCTATTCTATTCTATTCTATGCTATTTCTATTCTATCTAACTTCAATTCTATTTTCTATTTATCTATTTTCTATTCTATTATTTTTGTTCTACTCCCTCCATCCGCATTCCATTCCATTCATCCATCATTCATTCTTCATCCATCTCAATCCCATCTTCCTTCGTATGGCTGGGAATCAACATGCCTGAGGAGTTTCATGGAAACTGTTCTTGCTCCAAGCTTCTTGTCTAACCGCTAATTAGAGGGCTTACTAGTGGGGACCAGGAGAAGTCGTTCAACGGGTTTATCCACTGCTTCTGGGTATGAGGGCAGTGGAGGGCAGCTGCCACGAAGGACTCAGGGCGCATCTGGATCACCATGAAAACAAGCTTTCTAACGCTGGGAAGCTGAAGTGGAGCGTTTGTAACTAAGCACACGGCCCCAGGAATGAAAACCTCGCAGGTATAGACCATGACCCGATCTCTCGTCTCACACCACACCTCCGCTTCCAAAGCAGAGATCAGCCCTGCTCTGGACAGCAAGCATGTTTTTTATGGCTTGTTCGATGCATTTGACTACTAGGTGGGTCGCCTCCCATTTTATTGACTCTGAGCTGTTGCCCTCCTCCTGCTTCGACTTCTTGGTGAGCGACACACGATATCACACAACACACCCCAGCCCTGCGCAGCACTCAGGAGGCTCACTGTGCCAATTAACTTGGAGTATGAACAGGAGAACAGAGCTACGGCGCTGTTAAGCCTCTACAGCGAGCGCGAGGATGGGCTGGCCGCCAGAAGAGAGACAGCGAATGATCTACTTACTACCTGAGTGGTTTGTTAGCTGAGCTGTGTTGCCTCACACTGCTTCCTGTGCTGACTCCTGACCTCCCAGCATGTATTATACACTCGAACATGTGATTCTGTCGGAAGTCTGAATCTTATTCTTTGTGTGGCATCACGTGTTTAAAAGCTCATCATGCGAAGGCTCGTCTGATGCCGCTATCACTCTTGGGTCATTAAATTGTTCTCGCTTCTGGTGCCCTTCACTTCTCTGTGAAGAAAGGCTGTAAATGCGTCTGTCCCGAATCCCATTGCTCTCAATTATCCTAAAATTCAATGTCTCCCATTTGGAATCATAATAAACAAAAATACAGGGTTACCAAAATAGACTGTAGATCTGCTTTTCAGCCTGCAAAACACATACTTCAAATGACTGCATGAGCCAAGATTAAACAAAATTAAAATTATAGAATCAAGGAATGGTTTGGGCTTGAAGGGACATTAAAGCATTTGTTCCAACCCTCTGCCCATGGGGCAGGGACAACTTCACTAACCAGGGTGCTCTAATAGCTGGTGCTACTTGCTCCTATACAAATATATATATATTATATAATTTATTTATATTTATTTTATCATTTTATATTTATATTTATATTATATTTAATATTTTTTATATTTATTTATTTTATATCCGTATTCATATTCTATTATATCTATAAATCTATCTATATCATCATCTATATCATATCTATATCAACTATTTCTATAATCATATGTATCATATCTAACATCATTTGTATCTAATATAATAAATACTGCTATACTTTCCTGCTTTCCAAAGAATTGTTTTCTCCTCAAGGATGAAAGTGCAGCCAAAAGGGTTATTAAAACATGAATTTTACAAGCAAAGACACACAGTTTTGCCAGCATTCGCGGTGTGGCTGGTATCAGGTGTTATGAATTTGGGTTATGAGGTAGCCAATGAGGTCAGAGGTCTTTCTTTAACCCTATAATCCCAGAGGAGGACAGCTGTATCCCAAAGACAGACCTGCTGCCCCAGTATTTGATGGAAGAAGTCGTAGGCCAACTGCTTGCTTAAATGACCTGACTTTTCAGCTTGGGTGGTGTGTGACCTGCTCTGCATCCTGTTCCATATCTAAAAGTGTCTGCCATGGGGTGGGCGCATACGGGTAGAAACCACTATTTTTGTGAATGATCTTCAAACACGATTTTTCTTGTGCGTTTACCTCTAAAGGACACGTATTTGGGCACATGGGTATATTTGCATTATTTTGACAAACCAAGAATATTGCAGGGAAAGAGCAGCAAGAGGATTGGGGGAGCAGGTGTGTAAATTCCAGCAGGCAGATGACAGGTAGGAACACATCTAAACACTAAGGCCTTCTGAAGTGGTAAAAAACAGAGCAAGGAGAAAATGGATCGATGCAGTACAGGGGTTATGGCTGGAGAGAGTAGCACTTAGCTAACTATCAGGAAATTTTAGAAACCTGAAAAAATTATAACATCTCAAGTCACTGGATATTAAAATCTGTTACTCGAGGACAGTCCTGCCATGCTCTGTGCGATTTCTGCACCACAGCAACATTCCAGCCTTTGTGCTGATTTCCCAATCTGACTTTGGAAAGCCATCTCAACCTCCTTTAAGCCTCTTGTTCCTTCCCAGCGTCTGACTATTTAAATTTTAACCCAAGGCAGAGATGATTTCTAAACCGCCTTGTGCCTCGCATAAGGTGGCTTGATTTTTTGGCACCGCTGAAACAAACTGCCTTTCAAGATGCTGCTGAAGCAGCAGCCCCCCCAAGAACTGCCTGAGAGGAGGCTTGGTTTCATGATCCAACAAGAATTTGCCTTGGGTCCTTCTTCTGTTTGTTTCTATGATCAGTGATTTTCCTGCTTCATTCCGCCACGGCAACAGGGAAAAACCCGCGGAAGGCTGCATCTTGGATGAGCTGGAACATCGGCTGGGATGATGGGGCCCCGTGGTCACCGAGGTGTCACCCTCTCGTGGCCCACCCGGAGGTGGCCATCCGGTCCACAGCTCTTGTGGCAGCAGCCTTCACTATTGGCCTCGGTGGCTGTGGAATACGAATGCATCAGCCGGGTCCCGCTCTTGCTGGCACAAGAGAGATAGGCAAAAACTGGAAAAATCTGCCCAGAATTCAGAAAGAGCCAGCAAAGCTTCCAGGCTTGGTTGGATGAGGAAAGGATGTTTGTGGGGTTTGAAGCGTGTATTTGAATCAGCACCTGAAGGAGCCGAGAAACAAAGGCTTCTCCTCTCTTAAAGTTCCTTGCAGGAAATGGTAGACTTGTTCCTTGGGAGTCTGCTTGCGTGTCCTGCTTGCACAGGCCGCCGGAGGGTGGGGGCACACTTGTAGAGTGGAGGAGGCACACTTGAAAAAGGAGAGAGATTCCTCTTCAGGCCTTTCTCCACCTGAATTGAGAGGGAGGCCAGGGTGGTCCTGGGATGAGAGATTGTTTCCTCTCTAATCAAACTCCCTGAGCACTGCTGCAGTAAATCTTCACCAGTGGTAAGCAGATTCCCTCAAAACAGAGACCCCATGGGTGGCACTGGCCACTGGATTTGTACATCTTTGTGGTAAAACCCCCATTCTTCTGCGGCTGCTTCATCCATTCG
>CM019237.1:1174005-1200405 GCA_009741485.1 Malurus cyaneus samueli
GACCACACCGAGCCCATGCAACATCAGGCTGCTGCATCTTTCTGATTATCAAAGACCCTCCTACTTTCAAAAGGTACTTTTGAGGCATCATCTTGGCTCACTTTCCTTGCCTGATTTTTTTTTTTCCTAGGAAAAAAACACCCCCATCTCCCCTGAAGCATCACTTTTGCACTGAAACTTCTGCCACGCTGTCCCTCCGAGGAAGCCATTTCAATAATGACATCTCAGTGTCCCCAGGTACCATCGTGTTTTAAAAACCAGTCCTAAGGGTTTTGTTTACCTGAAGGGACCTCGTGCCTGCTCCAGCAGTTTGGGAATTCTTGCCTTTCCCTCTGAGTTCCCCAACAATTCAAATTGTCCTGTACTTTTTGTCCATTGTGCCCAGCATCATTAAAAAGCAATTTTTGGCTTTTTTCTTTTTTTCTTTTTTTTGCAACGTCTTGATGATTTATAGACAATGAGATTTTATCAGCAGAGCCCGACATTAAGAAACGCTTGTTAATTTCTTCTGCTTAATATGATAATTTAGCAAAAAAAAACCAACACCTATTAAGAGCTCCTCATTAGGCGAAACGCTTCTCATTTTTAACACAAAGTGTCCAAGTTAATGAGGTTCACCTTCGATTTGTAGCTGGCAATGGAGATTAAAAGCTCCCTCCCTTTGTAACTCCTCTCCTCGCTCGGTCTGGAACAGCCCCGATCCCCGGCTGTGGCTCTGCCTCTTCAAAGGAGAGGTGAAAAACGCCCTTCTCCTCCCACAAAAGCCTTTCCAGCCTCTCCCACACTCTCCTGCTGCTCCTGGTTTTGTGGAGCTGGTGGCACTGAGGTGGGAGTTTGACAGGACCAAAGCCAGCCTGTGGTGGCAGGGACAATTTGAGGACAATTGTGTGTCACCAAGACCCACCTCTGATCTCTTCTCTGTGGCTTCAGTGCAAACCTCAAGCCACTGAAATTGGTGGAGTTTGTCACTTCTCAGAAAAATCAGGCTTTGGCTGCATGGGGTGGAATTCCCTCCTTTCATTCTCTGTTGAGGAGAAACTCTTTGGGGAGTAAATCTGGTATTTGTGCAGGGGAATTTTGCCTCGGGGTGGGGGTTATTTAGGTCCTGGCTTCTGGAAAAGTGGTTCCTTCATGAGATCCCTCCTTGGAGTGTCATAATTACAAATAAAAAACATGGTCAGTGGCAGCTCCATCCTCTTCTCCTCTTCCCAGGCACCTTCTCCTGAATAAGGCCACGTGGCTGTGTCAATGCTTTTTTCTTGCAGGACAATATTGTTTTCATGGAAACCTGATCTTTTCAACACCCTTTTGGAGAGTTTTTGTAATTCTGAAGTACATCTTACCCACTTTGTCCAGCTGGAGGATTCAGTGAAATCCCAGTCAATAATCCTAAATTCCACCTGGTTTCTTCCTTCCTCACTGCCGGGCTGGAAGTTGAACTTGGGGCCTTCATGGCTCCCTTTGAATTCAGGTTATTCCATGATTCTGGAGCAGGGAGAAAATTCCATCTGTGTACCAGAGAGGCACCATCAGCATTTTCATTATGAATGTTTAGAGAAAATACTGGTGACCAAACTTCTCCAAGTTAAAATCTCTTTTGCTGCATTTTCCCTCCTCGCCGTTTCTCCCAAACTTCACCACCCACCACGAACATTCAGCCTGGCCTTTTACAAACCGAGAGATGAAAAGAAATTCCCCCAATCTCCCCATTCCCACCCTTCCTTTTCATCCCTCAGCTACTCAAGCCTGGCCTCTATCCGAGCCCATCAGCCAGTTTAATTTCATAGTGGCCCGCAGATTAACGATGGTATCGAGCCTGTGAAATGACTGCGATAATCAGATTGAAGAGGCCCACGTTTATCTCCCTTGGCGAGCAGCAGCTCAGATAAACTCTGCACTAGAGAAGTGCTGGTTCTGGCGTGTTTTTTTTTTTTTTTCACTCTTGCAAACTCATCCTGAAACGCGAGACGCGAGCTGGGTCCCCTCTGTCTTGCGGCGCGTCACGAGCAATAAAGGCTCGGCAGCCCGAATGAAGAACTTCTTGACAGCTTTGTAAAACATCCTGTCTTCAAATTATGCCTTTGGACCCGTCTCCACCTCGCTGCTGTCAAGAGCCTGGTGAGCGTGGAGCTGCCTGGAAATGATCAACAATTGAGCGGGCAACTGGAAGGAGTAGACCCAGGCGGGCTGTATTTGATTAACGCGGAGGCGATGAGAAGGAGTGGGGGGAAAAAAAAAGCTTCCTTTTGTCGCTGTAGTTAACAAATCTGTCTCTGAACGCAGACAGCAGCTGCAGGAATAGGGCACTTTGTGCAATGCCCTTTTTTAGGACAAGTCACTCGAAACGCTTTAGTCACGGTGCTTTAATCATCTTCCGCGAAGCCCCAGTAATCGGAGTCTTCTCACGCAAGCCTTGTAAGCGAGCCCCTCCAGGCTGCAGTCGTGTAAATAAATAATTACAGCCCAAATTCGGCATTAAAAGGACATTAGGGCCACAAAGAGGAGTTGGGAAAGGGCAGGATGTGGTGGCCCATGCCCACGGGGGACAGGCATGAGGAGGAGAGCTCTAATTGCACGAGGGGAGGGGATTGGAGGATGTCACCTAAACTGCCTCTGTGAGATGCTCCCATGGCCTGGAACATCACCTTTGTCACCCTCGGGCTGGTGACACGCTCGGCACTCGTTTCTTTGGCATGACATTATATTGAACACATGATGAATGCAATTAAATGTGTTTTAGATGAGGGTTGGCTGTGAAGCTCTTTGGGCAGAGCAGAAACGTGGTTTGTGGTTATACACTGCAAAGGTTTGGGGACAGTTCCCAAAGCTGGGACATTTTTTGATTAGGGCAAGGGATGGACACACCCACAGATGGGATGTGGGCAAGGCAATTTATTGCTCTGGTGAATCAGGACACGTTTACAGCCAGGAGAGGTAGAAAACTCCTGGATAAGGATCTGTCCATGGCTGAGGAGCCTTCCAAGGGGAATCCCTGAAAATGCTGGTTTTGGCTGGTGTCAAGCGAATTTTTTTCTAATAGCTGGTGTTGGTGACACAGGGAGGTTTGGTTTTGCTCAGCTACTCCTGCACAGGTCAGGGCCTTCTGAGCTCCTCACCCCACCCAGCACTGAGGGGGCTGGGGGTGGCCAGAGCTTGGGAGGGGTCACAGCCAGGACAGCTGACCCCAGTGACCAAAAGGGACATCCCAGACCAAGCCTTGGAGGGGGTCACAGCCAGGACAGTCAGGACAGCTGACCCCAGTGACCAAAGGGACATTGCAGACCAAGCCTTGGGGAGGTCACAGCAGACCCCAGTGACCAAAGGGACATTGCAGACCAAGCCTTGGGAGGGGTCACAGCCAGACCCCAGTGACCAAAGGGACATTGCAGACCAAGCCTTGGGAGGGTCACAGCCAGGACACTGACCAGTGACCAAAGGGACATCCCAGACCAAGCCTTGGGAGGGTCACAGCAGGACAGCCAGGACAGCTGACCCCAGTGACCAAAGGGACATCCAGACCAAGAGCTTGGGAGGGTCACAGCCAAACCCCAGTGACCAAAGGGACACCCCAGACAAAGCCTTGGGAGGGGTCACAGCCAAGAGGCCAATTTATTCTGGGATTCTCCAAGTTATTCTGGGATTTCTGTTGACTTTGTGTGTTTTAGCTTAAAACTTTAGGATTTACCAAATCTCCAGTTTCCTTGACTTATTAAGGCAAGCAAAAATCTCCTAAATACCCCATTTTCTTAAACAGGGTCTGTCTCCCCTGCTGCAGGGGAACTGTGAAGGGTGTGGTTCAGATCAGGACTAAATCCTGGCCTAAGCCTTTTCCAGAAACACAACCTGACCACATCTCCACTTTTTTTTTGCCCCCTCACTCTCTGCAGAAGATCTCAGATTCATTAATGTATTTTAAACGTTTAAATCTTGATTATTCCTTCTAAAAATTGAATCTTGATTTCTCATTTCTCTTCCTTCAAAAGAGAATTTTGGGGTTGTGACCAGCCCTGTTTCAGCCTTGGCGCTTCCACAAAAGTCCCTTCATCTCACACACACAGAAAGTAATTTAGACTGAAATCTTCTTTGTTGACCGTTCATTGAAACCAAGCAATCTACTTTGTAAAAATGTTGAATAGCTAAAATTGCAGCTAAAAATTAATGATACCTTAGAGATCTACCAAAGAAAGCTCTAAAAAAGGCTCAGCTTTGGAAAGAAATGAGTCTTTGCAGCTCAAATCAAGCAGCCCTAATGGATGTATGTTTTTTTTTTTTATCTGTGTGTCTCACTTCAAGATTTTACTGTGTGTAAAATCACAGTGCAGTTCATCTCAGGAGAGTGTTTTGAAAGAGAATTATAATCCCACAAAAATAAGGGATGGGGTCACCCCCTTGAATGGGAGGGGGAAAGCTGGTGCCTGCCTCTGCAAGGAAGTTGGGTCCTGGGAGCCAAACTCTGCAGACAAAACCCATTCAGCCACGTAATCAAGATTATAATATAACAAATACCTACAAAAGGGGTTGAATTCAAGTATCCACACTGGCAATTTGGGCATTTCCTGGCTTTGATTTTAAAACACCGATGTTTTTTTTGCTCAGGATTATAAATAACTTCTGTCTTCTTCTTAGCTTTTCTCCTGGTTTTTTCAAGGAAAAAGGCTACATTTCCATGAATTCCTCCTTCGTGCCTGCTTGTTGGTTGTCACCAGGATTCATCTCTGCGATTCTTCTGGCAGAGTTTGTGTTTAGTGTGATGGGTGCTCTGTGCTGAGCAGCAGGTGAGAGTACAAAAGCTTCATTTCTGTCTGCTGACAGTGGAAGAATTTTGGGATGGGAGCACCAGGCCACGTCAGCACTGACAAACACAGGCTGGGATTTGTGCTGGGAGCAGGATCTTGGAGAGGGTTTGGTCCAAACCCAATACATCCCAAAATGATGCCTTGTCACCTATATCTGTCCCTCAATCCACAGACTCTCAAACAACACCTACTTGTGTCAAGTTCTTCTCATTCTTTCTGTGTTCTTTACTCTTGCTGGTGACAGGGCTGTAAGGAATGTCTCTGATGGACGTTCAAGGACTTTGGGTTTGTTTGGAGAAAAGGAGGCTGAGGGCTCTCTGCATTTTCCTGAGGATGGGAGGCTGAGAGGAGGTGCTGATCTCCCTTGTGTCCACTGATAGGACATTGGGAATGGTTCAAAACTCCAGGGGAGATTTAAACTGGATATTGGGAAAGATTGGGAAAGATTTGTTCACTGAGAAGGTGGTCAAACACTGGAAAAGGCTTCCAAGACCCCAGACTCGTCAGTGTTTAAGAGGCATTTAGACAATGCCCTTAAAAACAGGCTTGGATTTTTGGACAGCCCTGAGCTGGTCAGGCAGTTGGACTGGATTGTCACTGTGGGTCCCTTCCAACGGAAATATTCTATTCTATTCTATTCTATTCTATTCTATTCTTCTATTCATTCTATTCTATTCTATTCTATTCTATTCTATTCTATTTCTATTTCTATTTCATTTCTATTTCTATTTGTTCTACTCCACTCCATTCCGTTCCATTCCATTCCATTCCATTCCATCCATCCATTCCATTCCATTCCATTCCATTCCATCCCATCCCATCCCATCCCATCCCAGTCTTCCTTCAGTCATGGCCTGGGAATCCAAAATGACCCTGATGAGTTCATGGAGGAAAATGTTCTTGCTCCAAGTTCTTGTCCTCAATTAGAGGGGGCCATTACTGTGGGGTCCAGCAAGGCAAACCTTCCAAGGTTTATCCATCTGCTTTCCTGGGTGGGTGAGGGGCAGGAATGTGGCCAGTGCACACGAAGGACTCAGGGGATGTGGTCACCATGTATAAACAAGCTTTTCCTAAACAGCTGGGGAGCTGAAGTTTTTGGAGGTTTTGTAACTTAGCAAACACACGGCCCCCAGGGAGTGGAAAAAGCCATTCCCCAGGTGTCAGAATGACTCCATCTCTCTTTTCTCACACCAAATTCCCGTTCCAAAACAAGGAAGAGTCAGCCCTGCTCCCTTAGAAAGCTGAAAGCATCTTTTTTAATGGCTTGTTCGATGCATTTTGACTAGGAATGGGTCGCACTCATTTTTTATTGAAACCTGAGCTTCCTCCCCTCCTCCCTGCTTTCACTTCCTCTGGTGAGCGACAACACCGATAACAACACAACAACCACCCCCAGCCTGCAGCAGGCACCCAGGGAGGCATCAGCTGGGCCAATTAAACTCTGGCAAAGTAATAAACACGAGGGAACAGGGTGTGAGCAGCCCGAGCTGCTGACAGCTTCAAGGAGCAGCTGAGGATGGGGCTGGGCAGCAGAAAGGGAAGCAAATGAGTCTCCTTCTAACTACCTGAGTGTTGTTAGCTGAGCCTGCTGTTGGCCTCACCTGCTTCTGCTGCTGACCTCCTGACCTCCCAGACATTGTATTATATCACTGAACAATGTTGATTCTGTCGAAAAAGTCTGAATTTTATTTCTTTGTGTGGCAAATTCAGCGTTGTTTAAAATGCACTTCACTCACTCGAGGCTGCTCTGTGAGTCGCTTCACTCTTGGTCACATTAAATTTCAGATTCTGCTTCTGTGCCCCTTCACCTTCTCTGTGAAGAACAGGCTGTAAAATGGTCGTGTCCTCCTGAATCCCAACCATTGCCCTCATTCCATTATCTCCTGAAAATTCAATGGTCTCCCATGTTGGAATCAGTAATAAAAAAAAAAAAAATACAGGGTATCAGCCCAAATTAAGACCCTTGTGAGATCTGATGCTTTTCCAGCTCTGCAAAACACATGACTCCAAATGACCTTGCATGAGCCAAGATTAAACAAAATTAATTATAGAATCACAGGATGGTTTGGGCTTGAAGGGACCTTAAAAAGCATTTTGTTCCAACCCCTCTGCCATGGGCAGGGACAACTTCCACTAAACCAGGGTGCTCTAAGCAGTGGTGCCTACATTGTCTCCTATACTATATATATATATATATATATTATTATATTTATATTTATATTATATTTATTATTTATTTATATTTATATTTATATTTATTTTATATTTATATTTATATTTATATTTATATTTATTTTATATCCGTATTCATATTCTATCTATATCTATATCTATCTATATCATCGTCTATATCATCATCTATATCATCATCTATTCTATATCATCATCTGTATCATCATCTATATCATCATTTGTATCTATATCAATAATACTGCTATAAACACCTTTCCTGCTTTCCAAAGGAATTGTTTTCTCCTCACTGGATGAAAATGCAGCCCAAAGGGTTTTTCAAACATGATTTTTTTCAAGCAAAGACACACAGTTTTGGCCCCAGCTATTCAGCGGTGTTGGCTGGTATCAGGTGTTGTGATTTCTGGTATGGGTCCAATGAGGTCAGAGGTTTTCTTTAACCCTATAAATCCAGATGGAGGATCAGCTGATATCCCAAAGACAGACCCTGCTGCTCCCAGCTTATTTGATGGGAAGAAGTCGTCAGGCCACTGCCTTGCTTTAAATTGACCTGACTTTTCAGCTTGGGGTGAGTGTGTGACCTGTCAGTGCCATCCTGTTCCATATCTACAAGGTGTCTGCTGACATGGGGGTGGCGCATATTCTGGGTAGAAAACACTATTTGTGGAATGATCTTCAAACAAAAACGATTTTTTCTTGTGCTGTTACCTCTAAAGGACCACCACTGGTAATTTGGCACAGTATATTTGCATTATTTTGACAAACCAGAATTATTCAGGGAAAGAGCAGCGAGAGGATTGGGGAGCAGGTGTGTAATTCCAGCAGGCAATGACAGGTAGGAACACATCCTAAAACACTAAGGTCTCTGAAGTGTGTAAAAACCAGAGAAGGAGAGAAAATGATGATGGGCAGTAAACGGTGGGTGGAGAGAGTAGCACTTCAGGCTAAATATCAGAGAAAATATTTAGACCTGAGAAAAATTATAAAATCTCCCGCACCTGGAATATTTAAATCTGTTACTGAGGGGACAGTCTGCCATGCTCCTGTGGTTCTGCCACCACAGCAACATTCCCAGCCTTTGCTGATCCCAATCTGAATTGGAAAGCCATCTCACCTCCTTAAGCCTCTTGTTCCCTTCCCACGCTGTCCTGACTATTTAAATTTTAAGCCCACAGGGCAGAGATGATTCCTTAAACCGCCTTGTGCCTCGCATAAGGTGGCCTTGATTTTTTGGCACCGCAATACAAAACCTGCCTTTTTCAAGATGCTCTGAGCAGCAGCCAGACTGCCTGAGAGGAGGCTTGGTTTCATGAATCCAACATAAAGTTTGCCCTTGGGATCCTTCTGTCTGTTGTTGCTAATGATCAGTGATTTTCCTGCTCATCCGCCAGCGAAAGCAACAGGGAAAAACCGCGGAAAGCTGCATTATGGATGAGCTGGACATGCGGCTGGGATGGAGATGGGCTGCCCCGTGTCACCGAGTGTGTCACCCTCTCTGCTGGCCCACCCGGGAGGTGGCATCGGTCACAGCTCTTGTGGCAGCCAGCCTTTTCACTAATTGGCTCGGTGGCTGTGGAATACGGAATGCTCAGCCCTGGGTCCCGCTCTGCTGGCACAGAGAGAAGCAAAGCTGGAAAAAAATCTGCCCAGAATCATCAGAAAGAGCAGGACAGCCTTCCAGGCTTGGTGTGAATGCAGGAAAAGGAGTGTTTGTGGGGGTTGAACGTGGGTATTGATCAGCACCTGAAAGGAGCCGAGAAACAAAGGCTTCTCCTCTTTAAAGTTCTCTGCAGGAAATGGTAGGACTTGTTCCTTGGAGTCTGCTTGCGTGTCCTTGCTTTGCACAGGCCGCGGAGGGTGGGGGCAAACTTTGTAGAGAGGAGGAAGCACCTTGAAAAGGAGAGAGATTCCTCTCTTCAGCCCCCTCCACCCGAATTGAGAGGGAGGGCCAGGGGTGGTCTGGGAGGGAAGATTGTTCCTCTTATTTTTTTTGCAACGTCTTGATGATTTATAGACAATGAGATTTTATCAGCAGAGCCCGACATTAAGAAAACGCTTGTTAATTATCTTCTGCTTAATATGATAATTTAGCAAAAAAAACCAACACCTATTAAGAGCTCCTCATTAGGCGAAACGCTTCTCATTTTTAACACACAAAGTGTCCAAGTTAATGAGGTTCACCTTCGATTTGTAGCTGGCAATGGAGATTAAAAGCTCCCTCCCTTTGTAACTCCTCTCCTCGCTCGGTCTGGAACAGCCCCGATCCCCGGCTGTGGCTCTGCCTCTTCAAAGGAGAGGTGAAAAACGCCCTTCTCCTCCCACAAAAGCCTTTCCAGCCTCTCCCACACTCTCCTGCTGCTCCTGGTGGAGTTTGTCACTTCTCAGAAAAATCAGGCTTTGGCTGCGTGGGGTGGAATTCCCTCCTTTCATTCTCTGAGGAGAAACTCTTTTGGGGAGTAAATCTGGTATTTGTGCAGGGGAATTTTGCCTCGGGGTGGGGGTTATTTAGGTCCTGGCTTCTGGAAAAGTGGCTCCTTCATGAGATCCCTCCTTGGGAGTGTCATAATTACAAATAAAAAAACATGGTCAGGTGCAGCTCCATCCTCTTCTCCTCTTCCCAGGCACCTTCTCCTGAATAAGGCCACGTGGCTGTGTCAATGCTTGTTTCATGCAGGACAATATTGTTTTCATGGAAACCTGATCTTTTCAACACCCTTTTGGAGAGTTTTTGTAATTCTGAAGTACATCTTACCCACTTTGTCCAGCTGGAGGATTCAGTGAAATCCCAGTCAATAATCCTAAATTCCACCTTGGTTTCTTCCTTCCTCACTGCAGGGCTGGAAGTTGAACTTGGGGCCTTCATGGCTCCCTTTGAATTCAGGTTATTCCATGATTCTGGAGCAGGGAGAAAATTCCATCTGTGTACCAGAGGTAGGCACCATCCAGCATTTTCATTATGAATGTTTAGAGAAAATACTGGTGACCAAACTTCTCCAAGTTAAAATCTCTTATTGCTGCATTTTCCCTCCTCGCCGTTTCTCCCAAACTTCACCACCCACCACGAACATTCAGCCTNTTGCTGCATTTTCCCTCCTCGCCGTTTCTCCCAAACTTCACCACCCACCACGAACATTCAGCCTGGCCTTTTACAAACCGAGAGATGAAAAGAAATTCCCCCAATTCTACCCATTCCCACCCTTCCTTTTCATCCCTCAGCTACTCAAGCCCAGCCTTTATCCGAGCCCATCAGCCAGTTTAATTTCATAGTGGCCCGCAGATTAACGATGGTATCGAGCCTGTGAAATGACTGCGATAATCAGATTGAGAGGGCCCACGTTTATCTCCCTTGGCGAGCAGCAGCTCAGATAAACTCTGCACTGAAGAGAAGTGCTGGTTCTGGCGTGTTTTTTTTTTTCCTTTTTCCACTCTTGCAAACTCATCCTGAAACGCGAGACGCGAGCTGGGTCCCCTCTGTCTTACGGCGTGTCACGAGCAATAAAGGCTCGGCAGCCCGAATGAAGAACTTCTTGACAGCTTTGTAAAACATCCTGTCTTCAAATTATGCCTTTGGGGACCCGTCTCCCACCTCGCTGCTGTCAAGAGCCTGGTGAGCGTGGAGCTGCCTGGAAATGAGTCAACAATCTGAGCGGGCAACTGGAAGGAGTAGAACCCAGCGCGGGCTGTATTTGATTAACGCGGAGGCGATGAGAAGGAGTGGGGGAAAAAAAAAAAGCTTCCTTTTGTCGCTGTAGTTAACAAATCTGTCTCTGAACGCAGACAGCAGCTGCAGGAATAGGGCACTTTGTGCAATGCCCTTTTTTTAGGACAGATCACTCGAAACGCTTTAGTCACGGTGCTTTAATCATCTTCCGCGAAGCCCCAGTAATCGGAGTCTTCTCACGCAAGCCTTGTAAGCGAGCCCCTCCAGGCTGCATGGTCGTGTAAATAAATAATTACAGCCCAAATTCGGCATTAAAAGGACATTAGGGCCACAAAGAGGAGTTGGGAAAGGGCAGGATGCTGGTGGCCCATGCCCACGGGGGGACAGGCATGAGGAGGAGAGCTCTAATTGCACGAGGGGAGGGGATTGGGAGGATGTCACCTAAACTGCCTCTTGTGAGATGCTCCCATGGCCTGGAACATCACCTTTGTCACCCCTCGGGCTGGTGACACGCTCGGCACTCGTTTCTTTGGCATGACATTATATTGAACACATGATGAATGCAATTAAATGTGTTTTAGATGAGGGTTGGCTGTGAAGCTCTTTGGGCAGAGCAGAAACGTGGTTTGTGGTTATACACTGCAAAGGTTTGGGGACAGTTCCCAAAGCTGGGACATTTTTTGATTAGGGCAAGGGATGGACACACCCACAGATGGGATGTGGGCAAGGCAATTTATTGCTCTGGTGAATCAGGACACGTTTACAGCCAGGAGAGGTAGAAAACTCCTGGATAAGGATCTGTCCATGTCTGAGGAGCCTTTCCAAGGGGAATCCCTGAAAATGCTGGTTTTGGCTGGTGTCAAGCGAATTTTTTTCATAATAGCTGGTGTTGGTGACACAGGGAGGTTTTGGTTTTGCTCAGCTACTCCTGCACAGGGTCAGGGCCTTCTGAGCTCCTCACCCCACCCAGCACTGAGGGGGCTGGGGGTGGCCAGAGCTTGGGAGGGGTCACAGCCAGGACAGCTGACCCCAGTGACCAAAGGGACATCCCAGACCAAGCCTTGGGAGGGGTCACAGCCAGGACAGTCAGGACAGCTGACCCCAGTGACCAAAGGGACATTGCAGACCAAGCCTTGGGAGGGGTCACAGCCAGACCCCAGTGACCAAAGGGACATTGCAGACCAAGCCTTGGGAGGGGTCACAGCCAGACCCCAGTGACCAAAGGGACATTGCAGACCAAGCCTTGGGAGGGGTCACAGCCAGGACAGCTGACCCCAGTGACCAAAGGGACATCCCAGACCAAGCCTTGGGAGGGGTCACAGCCAGGACAGCCAGGACAGCTGACCCCAGTGACCAAAGGGACATCCCAGACCAAGAGCTTGGGAGGGTCACAGCCAAACCCCAGTGACCAAAGGGACACCCCAGACAAAGCCTTGGGAGGGGTCACAGCCAAGAGGCCAATTTATTCTGGGATTCTCCAAGTTATTCTGGGATTTCTGTTGACTTTGTTGTGTTTTAGCTTAAAACTTTAGGATTTACCAAATCTCCAGTTTCCTTGACTTATTAAGGCAAGCAAAAATCTCCTAAATACCCCATTTTCTTAAACAGGGTCTGTCTCCCCTGCTGCAGGGGAACTGTGAAGGGTGTGGTTCAGATCAGGGACTAAATCCTGGCCTAAGCCTTTTCCAGAAACACAACCTGACCACATCTCCACTTTTTTTTTGCCCCCTCACTCTCTGCAGAAGATCTCAGATTCATTAATGTATTTTAAACGTTTAAATCTTGATTATTCCTTCTAAAAATTGAATCTTGATTTCTCATTTCTCTTCCTTCAAAAGAGAATTTTGGGGTTGTGACCAGCCCTGTTTCAGCCTTGGCGCTTCCACAAAAGTCCCTTCATCTCACACACACAGAAAGTAATTTAGACTGAAATCTTCTTTGTTGACCGTTCATTGAAACCAAGCAATCTACTTTGTAAAAATGTTGAATAGCTAAAATTGCAGCTAAAAATTAATGATACCTTAGAGATCTACCAAAGAAAGCTCTAAAAAAGGCTCAGCTTTGGAAAGAAATGAGTCTTTGCAGCTCAAATCAAGCAGCCCTAATGGATGTATGTTTTTTTTTTATCTGTGTGTCTCACTTCAAGATTTTACTGTGTGTAAAATCACAGTGCAGTTCATCTCAGGAGAGTGTTTTGAAAGAGAATTCATAATCCCACAAAAATAAGGGATGGGGTCACCCCCTTGAATGGGAGGGGGAAAGCTGGTGCCTGCCTCTGCAAGGAAGTTGGGTCCTGGGAGCCAAACTCTGCAGACAAAACCCATTCAGCCACGTAATCAAGATTATAATATAACAAATACCTACAAAAGGGGTTGAATTCAAGTATCCACACTGGCAATTTGGGCATTTCCTGGCTTTGATTTTAAAACACCGATGTTCTTTTTTGCTCAGGATTATAAATAACTTCTGTCTTCTTCTTAGCTTTTCTCCTGGTTTTTTCAAGGAAAAAGGCTACATTTCCATGAATTCCTCCTTCGTGCCTGCTCTGTTGGTTGTCACCAGGATTCATCTCTGCGATTCTTCTGGCAGAGTTTGTGTTTAGTGTGATGGGGTGCTCTGTGCTGAGCAGCAGGTGAGAGTACAAAAGCTTCATTTCTGTCTGCTGACAGTGGAAGAATTTTGGGATGGGAGCACCAGGCCACGTCAGCACTGACAAACACAGGCTGGGATTTGTGCTGGGAGCAGGATTCTTGGAGAGGGTTTGGTCCAAACCCAAATACATCCCAAAATGATGCCTTGTCACCTATATCTGTCCCATCAATCCACAGACTCTCAAACAACACCTACTTGTGTCAAGTTCTTCTCATTCTTTCTCTGTTCTTTACTCTTGCTGGTGACAGGGCTGTAAGGAATGTCCTCTGATGGACGTTCAAGGACTTTGGGTTTGTTTGGAGAAAAGGAGGCTGAGGGGCTCTCTGCATTTTCCTGAGGATGGGAGGCTGAGAGGGAGGTGCTGATCTCCTTTGTGTCCACTGATAGGACATGTGGGAAAGGTTCAAAACTCCAGGGGAGATTTACACTGGATATTGGGAAAGATTGGGAAAGATTTCTTCACTGAGAAGGTGGTCAAACACTGGAAAAGGCTTCCAAGACCCCAGACCCGTCAGTGTTTAAGAGGCATTTAGACAATGCCCTTAAAAACAGGCTTGGATTTTTGGCAGCCCTGAGTTGGTCAGGCAGTTGGACTGGATTGTCACTGTGGGTCCCTTCCAACGGAAATATTCTATTCTATTCTATTCTTTCTATTCTATCTATCTATTCTATCTATTCTATTCTATTCTATCTATTTCTATTTCTATTTCTATTTCTATTTTATTTTGTTCTACTCCACTCCATTCCGTTCCATTCCATTCCATTCCATTCCATTCCATTCCATTCCATTCCATCCATCCCATCCCATCCCTCCACTTCAGTCATGGGCCTGGGAATCCAAAATGACCCTGATGAGTTCATGGAGGAAAATGTTCTTGCTCCAAGTTCTTGTCCTCAATTAGAGGGGGCCATTACTGTGGGGTCCAGCAAGGCAAACCTTCCAAGGTTTATCCATCTGCTTTCCTGGGTGGGTGAGGGGCAGGAGCGTGGCCAGTGCACACGAAGGACTCAGGGGATGTGGTCACCATGTATAAACAAGCTTTTCCTAAACAGCTGGGGAGCTGAAGTTTTTGGAGGTTTTGTAACTTAGCAAACACACGGCCCCCAGGGAATGTAAAAAGCCATTCCCCAGGTATCAGAATGACTCCATCTCTCGTCTCACACCAAATTCCCGTTCCAAAGCAAGGAAGAGTCAGCCCTGCTCCCTTAGAAAGCTGAAAGCATCTTTTTTAATGGCTTGTTCGATGCATTTTGACTAGGAATGGGTCGCACTCATTTTTTATTGAAACCTGAGCTTCCTCCCCTCCTCCCTGCTTTCACTTCCTCTGGTGAGCGACAACACCGATAACAACACAACAACCACCCCCAGCCTGTAGCAGGCACTCAGGGAGGCATCAGCTGTGCCAATTAAACTCTGGCAAAGTAATAAACACGAGGAAACAGGGTGTGAGCAGCCCGAGCTGCTGACAGCTTCAAGGAGCAGCTGAGGATGGGGCTGGGCAGCAGAAAGGGAAGCAAATGAGTCTCCTTCTAACTACCTGAGTGGTTGTTAGCTGAGCCTGCTGTTGGCCTCACCTGCTTCTGCTGCTGACCTCCTGACCTCCCAGACATTGTATTATATCACTGAACAATGTTGATTCTGTCGAGAAAGTCTGAATTTTATTTCTTTGTGTGGCAAATTCAGCGTTGTTTAAAATGCACTTCACTCACTCGAGGCTGCTCTGTGAGTCGCTTCACTCTTGGTCACATTAAATTTCAGATTCTGCTTCTGTGCCCCTTCACCTTCTCTGTGAAGAACAGGCTGTAAAATGGTCGTGTCCTCCTGAATCCCAACCATTGCCCTCATTCCATTATCTCCTGAAAATTCAATGGTCTCCCATGTTGGAATCAGTAATAAAAAAAAAAAAAAATACAGGGTATCAGCCCCAAATTAAGACCCTTGTGAGATCTGATGCTTTTCCAGCTCTGCAAAACACATGACTCCAAATGACCTTTGCATGAGCCAAGATTAAACAAAATTAAAATTATAGAATCACAGGATGTTGGCTTGAGGACCTTAAAGCATTTTGTTCCAACCCCTCTGCCATGGGCAGGGACAACTTCCACTAAACCAGGGTCTCTAAGCAGTGGTGCCTACATTCTCCTTACTATATATATATATATATAAATTTATTTTATATTTATATTAATTTATTTATATTTATATTATTATTTATATTTATATTTATATTTATATTATATTTATATTTATATTTATATTATTTTATATCCGTATTCATATTCTATCTATATCTATATCATCATCTATATCATCATCTATTTCTATATCATCATCTGTATCATCATCTATATCATCATTTGTATCTATATCAATAATACTGCTATAAACACCTTTCCCTGCTTTCCAAAGGAATTGTTTTCTCCTCACTGGATGAAAATGCAGCCACAAAGGGTTGTTTCAAACATGATTTTTTATCAAGCAAAGACACACAGTTTTGGCCCCAGCTATTCAGCGGTGTTGGGCTGGTATCAGGTGTTGTGATTTCTGGTTATGGGTCCCAAATGAGGTCAGAGGTTTTTCTTTAACCCCTATAAATCCAGATGGAGGGATCAGCTGTATCCCAAAGACAGACCCTGCTGCTCCCAGCTTATTTGATGGGAAGAAGTCGTCAGGCCACTGCCTTGCTTTAAATTGACCTGACTTTTCAGCTTGGGGTGAGTGTGTGACCTGTCAGTGCCATCCTGTTCCATATCTACAAGGTGTCTGCACATGGGGGTGGCGCATATTCTGGGTAGAAAACACTATTTTGTGGAATGATCTTCAAACAAAAACGATTTTTTCTTGTGCTGTTACCTCTAAAGGACCACCACTGGTAATTTGGCACAGTATATTTTGCATTATTTTGACAAACCAGAATTATTCAGGGAAAGAGCAGCGAGAGGATTGGGGAGCAGGTGTGTAATTCCAGCAGGCAATGACAGGTAGGAACACATCCTAAAACACTAAAGGTCTCTGAAGTGTGTAAAAACCAGAGAAGGAGAGAAAATGATGATGGGCAGTAAACGGGGTTATGGCTGGAGAGAGTAGCACTTCAGGCTAAATATCAGAGAAAATATTTAGACCTGAGAAAAATTATAAAATCTCCAGCACCTGGAATATTTAAATCTGTTACTGAGGGGACAGTCCTGCCATGCTCCTGTGGTTCTGCCACCACAGCAACATTCCCAGCCTTTTGCTGATTCCCAATCTGAATTTGGAAAGCCATCTCACCTCCTTAAGCCTCTTGTTCCCTTCCCACGCTGTCCTGACTATTTAAATTTTAAGCTCCACAGGGCAGAGATGATTTCCTTAAACCGCCTTGTGCCTCGCATAAGGTGGCCTTGATTTTTTGGCACCGCTGAAACAAAACCTGCCTTTTTCAAGATGCTCTGAGCAGCAGCCAGACTGCCTGAGAGGAGGCTTGGTTTCATGAATCCAACATAAAGTTTGCCCTTGGGATCCTTCTGTCTGTTGTTGCTAATGATCAGTGATTTTCCTGCTCATCCGCCAGCGAAAGCAACAGGGAAAAACCGCGGAAAGCTGCATTATGGATGAGCTGGACATGCGGCTGGGATGGAGATGGGCTGCCCCGTGTCACCGAGGTGTCACCCTCTCTGCTGGCCCACCCCGGGAGGTGGCATCGGTCACAGCTCTTGTGGCAGCCAGCCTTTTCACTAATTGGCTCGGTGGCTGTGGAATACGGAATGCATCAGCCCTGGGTCCCGCTCTGCTGGCACAGAGAGAAGCAAAACTGGAAGAAAATCTGCCCAGAATCATCAGAAAGAGCACGAGCAGCCTCCAGGCTTGGTGTAACTGCAGGAAAAGGAGTGTTTGTGGGGGTTTGAAGCACTGGGTATTGATCAGCACCTGAAAGGAGCCGAGAAACAAAGGCTTCCTCCTCTTTAAAGTTCTCTTGCAGGAAATGGTAGGACTTGTTCCTTGGGAGTCTGCTTGAGTGTCCTTGCTTTGCACAGGCCGCTGGAGGGTGGGAGCAATACTTTGTAGAGTGGAGGAGGCAGCACTTGAAAAGGAGAGAGATTCCTCTCTTCAGCCCCTTTCTCCACCTGAATTGAGAGGGAGGGCCAGGGGTGGTCTGGGAGGGAGAGATTGTTCCTCTCTAATCAACTCCACTGAGCATCTGCTGCAGAAATCCTTCACAGTGGTGAGAGATTCCCTCACAGAGACTCCCCATGGGTAAGGCACTTGGCCAACTTGGATTTGGCTTCTTTGATGGTAAAACCCCCATTCTTCTGCCGGGCTGCTTCCAAATCCTTCGTTTTGTGTAAAAGTGAGGCCGCAGATGCAAATCCTGCAGTGGAAAGAGGACACCTGGACATTCTCTATGTTGTGATTTGGGTTATTGAGGGAATAGGGTACCCAGAGAAGCTGTGGGTGCTCCTGGATCCCTGGAAGTATCCAAGGCCAGGTTGGACATGGCTTGGAGCACCCTGGGATGGTGGAAAGTGTCCCTGCCATGGCAAGGGGTTGGAATGAGGTGATCATTAAGGTTCTTTCCAACCCAAACTATTCTGGGATTCTAAGACTGGAAGCCAAGCCAGTTTTCCAATGTTGGAGGCCCCCAGTCGTGGGTATTGCTGCTAAAGCAGGAGCAGGGGAGTGCTTAGAGTTGGATGTAAAACAAAACAACAGTGGAGACAGCATGAAATAAAATCAAGGAGTAGGGAATGGGGTAGAAGTGAGGCCTTATCTCCCTTACCTAAACCAGAGTCTGGACAGAATTCAGAGAATCCAAAGCAGTTCTGTTTATTGAGGGCCTTCAGGGCCATTCAGGGCAGTCCCACACCCACAATGGACAATGGCTCACGGGTTTTTCACCCTTTCTCACTTTTGTCCATTTTGGGGCTGAATCCTCCAATTGCAGCTCAGCCAATGCAGTCATTCACTCCAACTTGGCTCCCCCCAATTCTCTGTTGTTTCCATCTCTTGGGGCCTGGCCCAGGGAGGTGTCCTTGAGTTTGGGGCTGCAGAGGAATTGTTTTGTGTAAAAATGGGAGAGCAGGAGCTCAGCACTGTCTGTGGAGTGTGGAGTTAAACACTGAAGAATCCCAGGGGTACAGAGATGTGGAAATAGAGAAACTGAAATCCTGAGGCATCAAAACTGGCATTGGGTGCAACATTAGGGAAAAGCTCTGTGAAAGCAGCAGGCACAGCTGAATTCCTGGTCAGGAGCAGAAGGCTTCAGTTAGGGAAGGTTTATGGCCTGTGAGGGTTCAAAGCAAGGACTCAGAGGAACAGGACAGGGTTTCAAAGCTGCACATCACAGAGATGCCTCTCACAAGCCCCCGCTCGGTGTCTGGCTGGTGGATATAACCCTGGTGGGGCTGTTCTGGGTTTGGTGGGCAAACAGCAGCTCCATGGCTGTGAAAGGACTCGTACCACGATGGCTGAGTGGGCTGTGACAAAACCACATCCTCACCCAGTCTGGACTCCACCTCCCAGCAGGGTTGGAGTGTTTTTAGAGCTGATTTGTTGCAGTGCTGTGGCCATTTCATTTGTAGGAGCTGTTGATAATTTTTCATTATTCATTGCGCCTCCACTGAGCCTCTCCTCGAGAACTCTGTGTGGTTTAAGAGAGGATTTTTCTCTATAAAACCCTCTTGTCCACTCCTGCCACCGATCCTGGGGCTTCCCCTCAATGGATTTAATAAAAACACTCTTCAGGTTTTTCATCAGCTGAGAAAAATGAGCCCGCCTGCCTCGCTGCAGCTCTGCAAACTTTCCAGCTGATCTGGGGACGCCGCAGCCGATTCTGCTGCAAATCCTTGTGCTGCTGGAAGTGTGGCTTTGAATTTGTGACACCCTGAAAGCAAACAGGGGTGGAGAGGAGGTTCCCGTGCAGATCCTGGTGACTGCACAAATCAAACACAAGCGTGGCACTGTGACAAGCTGGCTGCAGCAGATGGAGTCCCCCTGGCTTGTGCCGGCCCGAGCTGAAACCGCTCCAATGCGCACTGCGTGCCCTACTCCCTTCATTTCTGATGGATTTCACCTCCAGCCCAAATAACAGCCCCATAACTCTGTGTCTGAGCTCCAGCTCCAGGGAACAGCACAGGGTGAGCTGTGGATTTGCTGGGTTTTTCCCCTCCTCCACCAAATGGAGCAAGTTCCAGAATTTACCCAGCTCTCCTGACAGCTTTGTTTTCTGATTTGGAAGGTTTTAGAGTGGGGTTTAATCGGGTGGCTCCACTACCTGAAGCTCAGATTTGCCCCCAAAAAGATCCCAGAAAAGGCAGTTCCCTCGTACATCTTGTCCTTTGTTTTGGGAAGGTGAACAGAGGTGCTCAGCTGCACAGCCACAGCCTTTTGGGTGAGGGAGAGGGGATGGTGCTGTGCCCACCTTACCCCCTCCAGACCCCACAGGATTGCAGTGTCTCTCAGTGCCCTGTCACCCCACTAATCTCCTTTTTCTGCAGCTCAGAGCAGCAGCACTAACAAGCCTGGTGGTCCTTGCAGCAGAATCAGCACCAAGGGAAGGATTCAGGGCTGCTTTTGGGGAACTCCCAGCCCTTGAGAGCAGCGTGGAAGGCTCGGGGTTGCCAGGGGAGGAACACGGAGCAGACACTGATCAGGATTGGGAATTACACCGGGATTGGGAATGCTGGGGGAGCAGGGGCTGCCAGGCTTGGTGCAGATGCAGCGATCCAAACTGAAAGGAATGAGAAGGGAGTGTGTGATAAGGCTGATATTGGGAGATAGAAGGAAACTATGGGAAGGATTTCTATAGGAATTCCTTTGATTGACTTATCCCAGACTGTGTTAATAGATACAAGAGCAGAGACACAGAGATGTATATTTAAAGGGGGCAATGTATGATAGAAGGGGGGTTTCATCAGGCGTTTTGGGGAGCCTGTACCTCTCAAGTACCTCAGGCAATGGGGAAAGAGAGAGGGAACTGCGGCCGGGAAATTAGGATAAAAAGAGGCTGCATCCTCTATGAATTTGAGAGACCCCATGGGAAATGCCCATGACCTCTCCCTTTATTCATGAATAAAGTTGTGGGACTCCTCTGTCTCCTTTTTGGACATAAACCTCTGGTGCTTGTGGATTAATTTTCCTAACAAAACCCATTTCCTCTTTCCCAGTCCCACTGGTGACAGGGACACTGGGCCATGACCACGGGATCCTCTCGCCAGGAGCCAAGCCAAGGTACCAATCTGTTCCCAGGGAGCTGATGTGCCTGCTGATTTCCCAGCTTTGGAGCCTCTGGCGAGCTGCCGGCTCCACATGGAGATGGGAGCTGAGTTAACCCCGTCATTGCCACCAGCGGGGAGCACAAGCAGGGCTGGGAAATACCCTTGGTCCTCCTGGCTCTTCTGAAATGCCTGAGGGTTTGCTCTGAAGGGATTTAGGATATTAAATGCTCTATTTAGGGATATTAGAGAGGGTCTGGCCTGGCTGTGCCCTGGCTGCCTCTCCTTGGGCCACACCACAGGGTTGTCTCCAGACCCACGGAGGCAAAGAGCAGCAGGACCTTTGCACTTCCTGAGTTACAGGAGCAAAGTTATTTCATACCTTGTTCCACCTTCCAAGGTGACTCCAATCCCAATCCCTCCTCATCCATAATTTCTTCTCTAAATTAGTTCTGCAAGGCAAAGAAAACGTGCTATTATATCTGAATTTCAGGCTGTGTGTGATTATTTCTCCTCGAATTTATGGTACCTAAATTGCAGGTTTTCTCTTTATATCTCCTTTCCCCCAGTCCTTGTTTTGTGTCCCACCTATGACTGAAGGATTAAACGGCTTCCCTAAAGGAAATGGGGAAGGAATCATGGTTTTGTTCATCCTAAATAAGGACTTTTCCCAGCAGAGTGCTTTGTTTGTTGTCCTTAAACAGCACCAGCTCCTGAGCAAACCAGTGTGGACACTCTGGCAGTACCAGATCCAAACTTTTGAACCCTTCCAGAGACACTGATTCCCTGGGCAACCTGTTCCAGGGCTTGACCACATTTGCAGTGAAGAAACCTTTCCTAATATCCAATCCAAACCTCCCCTGGCACAATGTGAGGTCGTTTCCTCTGGTCCTCTCTGTATCTTATCCCCATACCTGTGTTCTCCTGAAAACCAGGATGGCTTCATCCAAACAATCTGCTGGAAACACCCTTTGGCACAAAGTTTTCCCCAAAAACGAGCCTGGGTGTTGTCCTCACACCAAGGACATGTTTCATTCCCTCAAAACCTGACTTTAAGCTTGAGTTTTCTGAAAATACTGGACCAGCTCTGAAGATATATATTTGTGTATATACAGATATATATTATATATACTGAATAATTGATTTTTTTGTAATGTGCTTTAATTTTGCATCTATTATTTTATATCTCCAGTTGATCTCTCCTGCTCTTTAGGGCTAAGATCCAATGTAAGAATGTCTGCATTGTGGTTTCTGACCAGATTAAGTTTTTGGCAGAAGCTGGTAAGATTTTATCTTTCCCTTTCAAGGCTATGCAGACAATGTTTTTTGTACACACTTTAGCTCCACCCTGGTCAAAAGTGAATATAGTAAAAGTTAAGCCAAAAGTGGATCTTCTTTGATGGCTCATCCCTGACAAATCAAAGGCAAGCTTACATGGCACTCCCATTCTGTGCAAACTTCTCCTCATTCTTCTTTCTGTTTCTAAGAAATTGTTTTTCTAAGGAAATGTTTTATTATGTAAAACTCAGCACTTTCCAAAGGGCAGCACGATTTTCCATGGGTGTATCCACACAACTTGCAGCCATCCTGCATTCCAGGGTCAAACCTGCTCCTCTCTGCCATTAACTTCTCACTCCTCTGAGTGACAAATTTGTCTTTCATCTCATCTGTACTTTCAAGAACTACAATAATGATGATTTTAGGATTATAAATCCCTGGCCATACAGCAAAGCAGTAAAGTTTGCTGTGAGACACATGGGTGGTACCCATGGATACACAAGATGTGAATGACCACTGGGATGTGTCCATCTAAAGGCAAAGTGAGTAGGGAATGGAGAAATGTCCATTGAGCTGCAATGGGAATTTGGGCAGTGGAATATGTGATTTCTTGGACAGGCATCTGTCAGGCTGCTCCATCCCCTGAGTGTCACATAATCACAGAGCCATTTAGGTTGGAAAAACCCTCTAAGATCATCAAACCCAACCACTGCCAAAGTCACCAGTGAGCCATGTCCCCAAGTGCCACATCCACAGGGCTGTTCAGCCCTCCAGGGATGGTGATTTTACTCCCTGGGCAGATCTGCCAGGGATAGAACCCTTCCAGGGAAGAAATTTTTCACAAAATCCAATATAAACCTCCCTTGCTGCACCTTGAGGCCATTCCCTCTCCTCCTTCTGTTCCCTGGGAGCAGAGCCCGACCCCCCCGGCTGCCCCCTCCTGTCAGGGAGTTGTGCAGAGCCACAAGGTCCCCCCTGATCCCATTTTCTCCAGGCTGAGCCCCTTTCCCAGCTCCCTCAGCCCCTCCTCTGCACCCCTTCCCCCAGCTCCATTCCCTTTCCTGGGCACGCTCCAGCCCCTTGAGCTGTGTCATGAGGAGCCCAAGACTGGACACAGGGCTGTCCCAGCTGAAGGATGACCATATAGCAATAGATGAGGCAACATCACCCCAACATCACCTGGATCCTGTACCCAGACTGACAGGGATTTGAGGGTCACCAGGACTCAGCACCTCTGCCTTCCCCTGAGCCAGGAGGGCGTGGGCCAGCTCCCAGCAGCTGGTGGCTACTGGGCATCACTGTGCTGGGTTGGTGTGACCCACCAGTCACAGAGGATTCATGCCTGTCCCGTGGAGAGGGAGGATCTGAGGTCTGTCTGCCTCCATCCCTGCCCTGGGAAGGTGAGCACTCCCTGTGGAAGCGACAACACAAAGAAAAGAGAGAGGGGATGCTCCCTATAATGGAAGCTCTGCTGCCCTCCCCCTGGAAGAACAACTCTTTCCAGTAAGCGAGCAGGAAGAGCAGCCCCGGCCACCAGAGAGTATTTAGGAGTAATTGAATCACTGGATTAGCTAATGCAGCATCCATTAGGAGCCCATGCCATCCCCAGGGGACTCGGCAGACATAGAGGAGCTCGAGGAAGCCGGGAGCATTTCACGAATGTCCATAAACCTCCTGCTTCCAGACTATAACTTCCTTCCCGGCTGACAACACCAAGAGTGCTGCCGGCCCTCCTCCACCCCCCTCGACACGAGGGCTGAGGTTGTCCAGATGGCCCTGGAAGGCAGAGAGAAGCCGAAGCAGTTGCTCAGTGCCGCTACAGCTGATGTGGGGGCAGGGGGGATGGCAGCAGAGCTCCCACGTTGGCCGCTCTCGGGCGGATTTGGGCTCGGGAAGGTTTTGCTGGCTCCAGACTTGGCCCGGGGCACGGCGCGCCTGGCAGATGGCGGGGAGGGGGTGGCTGTGTGATGGCAAGCAAAAATTCAAACACATGAGGCCAACTCCTCGCCCAGCCAGCAGAAAAATGCTTTGCCGAGGAGGATCTGCTGGCAGCCGGCCCTGTGCGGTGGCCGGAGCTGGTGCTAGCCCACTGTGTTATCTCAACTGGTTCCTGGCGTTGAAAGCTTTCCCGGGGGCGTTTTCTGTGTTTGGAGCTCCTTAAGGAGCAGCAGCACCCTCCAGATGCTGCAGAATGAATGCTGAGCTTTGGATTCTGGAGGAGGAAGCAGGAGGAGCTGGTTTGGGTGATGGAGCAGGGATCTGAGTGCTGCAGGTGGGTCTGGGGCTTCACCTGCTTCCAGCTGGGCTCGCTGGGCTCAGAGTGCATTAAATTGCTTTAAACTGTATGGATTTCATGCCAAGCTTTCCAAAGAGAGGAGCACAAGTGCCGCTACGTGAGAGGTTTAAATCTCAGCAAAACAACGCATGGGGCTGCTAATCCTGATTCACTTTCACGAGCTGCTCCATCCTTTCCTCCACTTTGAAGGGTCCTTATTTAACAAGTAAAATAACTGGAAGCTCGCATGGCTGACCCTTTCCCAAACTGGATGAGCTGTTTCCCTGTCTCTCTCTCCCATGGTGACCAGTTCACACGTTGCTGTGGGAAGGGGAGGCCCTGTGGCAACCTAAATATAGATGCACACGAGGAAACAAATGCTGCCCCCCCGTAAATTTTGCCATCAGCAGCTGGAGTGGGACACACCATTGCTTAGCAGGAGATTAGCTTTGCAGGCTCCATGTGTCTGAATGGAGAATCATCTATTGTTTGCTGTGTAAGATTTATGGCATCTCCAGTTTAGACTGAATAATTTATCCTGAATGAGCTCTGAAACCCTTTGGCAGTTCAAGGGATTTGTGGATTCCCATTTAGAATTTCACTCTCTGGGCTCCTTGTCCACAGCCTATTTGGGTTAGGGGAAATGTATAATAGGCAGTTTGAATATGCGCAGTGTGATGGTGTTTTTTAACTGTCCTGTAAAAGCGTGCCGAGCCAGTTCAATGAGAGGCAATATCTTTGAGGCAGATGCTTCTTTAGTCTAAATGGGTTTGAAAGGGTGATGGAGGGGTGTCTTGGGACGGTTGTGTTGTTGGGATGTTGTGACGTGGTGGGTGAATGGAAGCGAGGGAAAAAAAGAATGTGACCTGCACATAGCACCTTGGGGCTCACCAAGTGTGGAAACTCCAGAGGGAATTGCGGCACATTCGTTCCATCCTATGAGATTGTGTCACCAGGGAGAGGCTTCCCCATTTTTACATCAGGAGAAATCGAGAAGAGAGAGAATGAGAGAGAGGGGGAAGGAAGGATAAGGGAGGAGGGGGAAGGATGGGAAGGAATGGAAGGGGAATGGGAGAGGGAAGGGAAGGAGGTAGAGGAAATGGATAGGGAGGAGGAGGGAAGGGAAGGAAGGGAGAAGGGGAAGGGGAAGCAAGGGAGGGTAATGGGAAGGGAAGGGAGAAGGAAGGAATGAGTCGGAAGTATGAAGGAGATGAAGGAAGGAGAATGAGTAAGAGAGAGAGATGAGGGAAGAGAAGAGAGAAGAGAGAGAATGGGAGAGAGAGAAGAGAAGAGATAGAGGAAGAGAAGAGTAGATGAATGAGCAAGAGAAGAGAGCAGAGAGAAGAGAGAAGAAGAAAGATGTAAGAGCAGAAGAAGGAAGAGAATGAAGAAGAAGGAGAGAAGGAGAAGAGTAGAAGAGACAGATGTAGGAATGAGAGTAGAAGAGCAGTAAGAACGAGATACGAGTAAGAGTAAGGAGAAGAGAAGCGCTGAGAGAATGAGAGAATGAGAAGAGAGAGAGAGAGAGAAGATGGAAGGAAGAGAGGAAGAGTAGAGAGAGAAGAGAGATGAGAGAGATGAATAGAAGACATAAAAGAAGAGAATCCTCAGTTGGATTGTGTGTTCTGAATTTACTTTGAGTCAATAACCTGGAGCTGAAAACCTCTGGTGTCCTTCCTAGATGGTCAAGCCAAAGGAATTTGATGACAGGTTACAGGAAAAATAGCAAAGCACCTGGGTGAGTATTTTGAATCTCAAACATCAAGGAGCCACTAAATCAAAGGAAAACAGCTCTGAAAAAAAAATGTTAGGAAGGAAAAGAGCTTTACCTGATTTTCCATCACAGAGCTAGGAAATCTAGAGAATCGAATGGCAATGGTTTAGTGAAATTGGTGTTTGGAAGAAGAGAAAATTATTCAAATGAGGGAATTCTTGAGATACCCATTATTTAGAAACTCAATCACCTACAGACACCGAACTGAGTAACCGAGTTTTAATTTGGAGAAAAGCTTCACCTAAATGCTTGAATTGACAACTCTGAGTTCACAGAAAATTCCCCTGTCCTCACTCCCACTTGGATGAAAATGGAAACAGAAATGCTTTGCTGCATTTGGTTCCAGAACCAGAAGTCAAAAGCTAGTATAAATCAAATGTTAAAAGAAGAGAAAAAAAAGTTAAAAAACCCAAAATCAGCTTGATGATGATTTGGGGCACAACTTCCTCTCTTCAAAACCTACATCCCAAATCCCAGTGGTCTGGCTGTGGGAACAGCTGGATCTCAGGAGTCATCAAGAAACGGATACAACAAAGTAGTCCTTGAAAGCTTCATTTTCTTTCCCCAAAACCAGGAAAATTCA
>CM019237.1:1202008-1212426 GCA_009741485.1 Malurus cyaneus samueli
TCCCTGATAACTTGCCAAAGGGTTTCAGAGCTCATTCAGGATAAATTATTCAGTCTAAACTGGAGATGCCATAAATCTTACACAGCAAACAATAGATGATTCTCCATTCAGACACATGGAGCCTGCAAAGCTAATCTCCTGCTAAGCAATGGTGTGTCCCACTCCAGCTGCTGATGGCAAAATTTACGGGGGGGCAGCATTTGTTTCCTCGTGTGCATCTATATTTAGGTTGCCACAGGGCCTCCCCTTCCCACAGCAACTGTGAACTGGTCACCATGGGAGAGAGAGACAGGAAACAGCCATCCATGAAAGGGTCACCTGCGACTTCCAGTTATTACTTGTAAAAAGGACCTTCAATGGAGGAGAGGACACTCGTGAAATGAAATCAGTAGCAGCCCATGCGTGGTGAATGTAAACCTCTCACGTAGCGGCACTGTGCTCCCTCTTGAAAGCTGAGAACAACAGTTAAAGCAAAATGCACTCTGAGCCCAGCGAGCCCAGCTGGAAGCAGGTGAAGCCCAGACCCACCTGCAGCACTCAGATCCCTGCCATCACCAAACCAGCTTCCCCTGCTTCCTCCTCCAGAATCCAAAGCCAGCATTCATTCTGCAGCATCTGGAGGGTGCTACTGCTCCTTAAGGAGCTCCAAACACAGAAAACGCCCCCGGAAAGCTCAACGCCAGAACCAGTTGAGATAACACGTGGGCTAGCACCAGCTCCGGCCACCGCACAGGGCGGCTGCCAGCAGATTCCTCGGCAAAGCATCTGCTGGCTGGGCGAGGAGTTGGCCTATGGTGTGAATTTTTGCTTGCCATCACACAGCCACCCCCTCCCCCCATCTGCCAGGCGCGCCGTGCCCCGGGCCAGTCTGGAGCAGCAAAACTTCCCGAGCCCAAATCCGCCCGAGACGGCCAACGTGGGAGCTTGCTTCCACCCCCCTGCCCCCACATCAGCTGTAGCGGCACTGAGCAACTGCTTCGGCTTCTCTCTGCCTCCAGGCCATCTGGACAACCCAGCCCTCGTGTCGAGGGTGGAGGAGGCCGGCAGGCACCTTGGTGTTGTCAGCCGGGAAGGAAGAAGTCTGGAAGCAGGAGTGTGGACACGTGAAATGCCCCGCTTCCGCAGCCCTCTATGCGCGGTCCCCTGGATGAGGGCTCTAAGGATGGCTGCATAGGGCTAATCCAGGTATCAAATCCTGAAATACGGCGCGTGGCGCGGGAATCTGTGTCGTCGGCCTGCGTTCGTTCTATGATCTGCTGGGAAAGGATTATGGGCCAGGCCCAGGCACTGGCCGGCTCCTTCTGTGAGCTGGAGCGTACTGATCCTCTGTGCTCAATCTATGCGTAGCTCAACAGCCCTCCTCTATCATGGCAAGGTGTTTCACCTGTACTCTATCTTGGCTTCTACCAGTCCGAAGCTATTTCCGCTATGAGCGTCTGACTGGCAGACGAAGACCTCTCACACTCCTCTGCCACCCTCTCCACCTTGACGCCCTGGGATTTACAAATTCTCTGACTAAGAATTCCAATACAAGCTGCATGTCCCCAGCACGTAAGAAGTGTCAGCTCTCTAATCCCCATGAAATTCAATCCTCTCTGAAAAACACACCCCAAGGAGAAAAAAAAAAAAAAAAAAAAAAAAAGTTTCACCCTAATAGGAGAAAATCAGCAGGCGAGAGAGCGAGGGGAGGGGGCGGGTGAAGGGTTGGCTGCTCTGTTGGAGACCTCGGTGGCTCCGTATCCTTTGTCATCGCTTTATAATGATGAACTCGGTCGTTAGGAGCCATTCATTCCCGCTCAGCCTGTGTGATCCGACGCTGGTTTGATAGGATCCAATTTAGCATTTCACTCTGGGCTCCTTTCCACAGCCATTTGGGTTGGGAAGTAAAAGGCAGTTTGATGACGCCGTGATGGTGTTTTAAACTGCCGTAAAAAGCGCTGCCGAGGCAGTTCAATGAGGGCAACATCATCTTTGAGGCAGCTGCTCTTCTTTGGCCTAAAACTCGGGTTTAAAGTGGATGGGGGTGTCTTGGACCGTGTTTTGGGTTGCTGACATGGTGAAGGAAGCAGAAGGAAAAGGGTGACCCTGCACCAGCCCCTGGGGCTCACCCAAATGGGAAACTCCAGAGGGGAAATTGCAGGACACTTCTCCACCACTGAGATGTGCACAGGGAGAGAGCTTCCCATCTTACCTCAGGAAGAAGAGAAGAGAAGAGAAGGAGAAGACTGAGGAAGGGGTAGGCAGGAAGGGAAGGAAGGGAAGGGAACTGGGAAGGAAGGGCAATGGGAAGGGCGAAAGGACGTAAGTGGTGAAGGAAGGTTGGGAAAGGAAGGAGGGAAGGTATAGGTGAGGAAGTAGCGGGAAGGGAGGAAGGAAGGGACAGGGAAGGGAAGAAGGGAATGAGGAGGCGTTAAGGGATAGGGAATGGGAAGGGAAGGGAAGGGAGGTAAGGAAATGGATCAGGGAAGGAGGAAGGCGTAAGGGAAGGAATGGGAAGGGGAAGGGAGAAGGGAGGGAATGGGAAGGGAAGGGACGAAGAGAAAGAGTAACTTGAAGATCGGAAGTATGAAAGAGAAGAAGGAAGAGGAGAAGTAAGAGGAAGAAGAGAGGGAAGAAGAGAGATGAGGAAGAGGAAGAGCAAGGGAGAAGAGAGAGAAGAGAAAGAGGAATGAGAGAAGAGAAGAGATAGATGAATGAGCAAGAGAAGAGAAAGTCAGATAGTAGAATGAGAGAAGAAGAGAAGATGAAGAGACAGAGAAGAGAAGATGAATAAGAATGAAGAGAGAAGGAGAAGAGTATGAAGAGCACAGATGTATGAGAATGAGAAGTTTAGAAGGAGAAGTAAGAACGAGATAGCGATGTAAGAGTTAAGGAGAAGAGATATGATCGCATGAGAGAATGAGAAGAGAATGAGAAGAGATGAGAAATCGAGATGAGTAGAGAAAGATCTCTCTCTTTATCTGAATTTTCCTGGTTTTGGGGAAAGAAAATGAAGCTTTCAAGGACTACCTTGTTGTATCCCGTTTCTTGATGACTCCTGAGATCCAGCTGTTCCCACAGCCAGACCACTGGGATTTGGGATGTAGGTTTTGAAGAGAGGAAGTTGTGCCCCAAAACTCATCATCAAGCTGATTTTGGGTTATTTTAACTTCTTTTTTCCTCTCTTTAACATTTGACTTTAATGCTAGCTTTGAACTTCCTGGTTCTGGAACCAAATGCAGCAAAGCATTTCTGTTTCCATTTTCCATCCAAGTGGGAGTGAGGACAGGGGGAATTTTCCTGTGAACTCAGAGTTGTCAGATTCAAGCATTTAGGTGAAGCTTTTCTCCAAATAAACCCTCGGGTTACTCAGTTCAGTGTAGGTGATTTAGTTCTCTAAATAATGGGTTCATCTCAAGAAATTCCCTCAATTTGAATAATTTTCTCTTCTTCCAAAACACCCAATTTCACTAAACCATTGCCATCAGTCTCCTCTAGATTTCCTAGGCTGCTGTGAATCAGGAAAAAATCAGGATAAAGCTCTTTTTCCTTCCTAACATTTTTTTTCAGAGCTGTTTTCTTTGGATTTAGTGGCTCCTTGATGTTTGAGATTCAAAATACTCACCCAGGTGCTTTGCTATTTTTCCTGTAACCATGTCCTACAAATTCCTTTGGCTTGACCACGATCAGGAAGGGAACACCAGAGGTTTTCAGCTCCAGGTTATTGACTCAAAAGTAAATTCAGACCACACCAATCTGACTGAAGGATATTTCCAGTCAGGCACTGCTGTTTGGGTCAGGGGATCACTTATCCAAGGGAAACTGGATGACTTTTCAGTGTCTTGAGTAGAAATGAGCAGCAATGACAGAACAAAACCAGAAGTGGCATCACTGAAACCACCCAGCATCTTTTCTGTCCTTTCAAAGCAGGATGCCAAGCTCCATCTAAAAAAACTTACTTTAATGAAAGTGTGAGAGACAGTTGGAAGCTCCTTTTTATTTTTATTCCATGGAATCCTTTTGCAGTTACAGCTGGGTGAAGACATTAACTTGGGAAGACAAAGGCTGGAAAACAAGAAAAATTGATTCCAGTGTATCACTCACTGCTGCCTAAAGAGAAATGCTCCATTTTTTTCTGGTTATATTTCTTGATAAGTATCCTCCTCTGGGATTTTAGAGGAGAAAGGTTGGTGGTACCTCATTAGAGATTTGGTGTTCCCTGCTCATGGCAGGGGGGTTGGAACTACATGAACTTTATGGTCATTCCCTACCCAAACTGTTATGTGATTCCATTATTTATTGCATGGAATAAATTCCATCCCACATTTATTTTATCTCACACTGGGGGAGAATGAAACTAAAGGCAAGTGAGGAATACTCCCCCCCCCAAATATTTGAGTTTTGAGCCACTGAGCTGTTGGGTTTGATGTTGAAGATGCTGCTGGATGAACAGTGTCGTTTGGGAAAAATAATTATTGCTTTGAGAAATAATTTGTGATGGGAAATTTTCAATGATTCCTAAATGCAGGGATGGAAAAGGAATCCTCCCAGAGAGTGGTGGGGCACTGAATGGGTTCCCCATGGAATGGGCATGGTCCCAGAACTCCAGGAGAATTTGGATAATACTCTCAGGGATGCACACCATGGATGAGCTCCTGGCCAAGAGCTGCCAGCCCCCAGCCATCCCCTGTCTTCACAGCCCCACATTATTTTTATTATTGTTATTATTGTTATTATTGTTATTTTTGTTATTATTGCTATTAATTTTATTATTTTTACTATTTTTATTATTTTTGCTCACAAACATCACCTGCTTTATTCCCTTCATAAATATTTTGGGATGTACAGCACTATGAGCTATGGAGTTCCATCAGAGTCATGTACAATGCAAACCCAAACCTGGGGAAGGCACAGACTCTAGCTGGGGATAACAAAACCTTGTTGGGATGGACAGGATGGTTGTGGTCTCTTGGAGGCCAAATTGAGCCAGATTGGAGCTATTTTGGCTCAAGTTGTAATTATTTATTCTCTGTTTTCCCCACCATAATTTCTTTGCATCTCAACTTTGCAACTGCAGAGTTTTTACATAATTTTTATCTTGGGAAAATTGAGAGCTCTTGGAGGGCTGTGTAAAATTATGTTTGTAGACCGGCTGTCATCAGTGAAAAGTGGTGTGAGGGAGCAAAATCAAACCCTGCAGGGCTGATAGAGAGCACTGAAGACTATTCGGAATTTTACCCAAGTGTTAGTTTAACTTTTCCCCTCATCCCAAACTATCTCCCTGTTTCTTCGGGTTCTGAATCCCTGGGAACATCAACCCAGGTGTGAGCCAAAGCTTGGACTTTGCCAAGGAGAGTTTCTCTGGTGAAACACGCCTGGTCCAGCCCAGGCATGGAAATGGATGGGCAAAAATGGGGAAGAAAAGATCCTTTTTGTTTGCTCGGCAGGGGATTTCTGTTTAATCAGCAGTTGTTTGCAAAACCAAACAGTGGCTGCCATGAGCCAAGGTCCAGGAACATAAATATCTGGGCTCTCCTCCAGGGCTGTGGCTGAGCTCCAGACGGCTCCTGAGGAACCAGGAGGTGGGAAAGTGGCTCCCTGCAGTTGGCAGGAGGTTTGCTGCAGACATGGAAGGATATGGACAGGGTACAGGGAACAGGATCATGGAACAGGGACAGGCACAGCGATATGACGACAGGAGAAGACAAACACAGAAACACACACACACACACAAGACAGGAAGCAGACAGAATGGACAGGGAACAGGGAAATATGACAAAGATATGGACAGGATAGGACATGACAGAACAGGGGACCAAGATGGACAGAGACAGGCACGGATATGGACAGGGAATGAAGGACATGAAGACGGAGGGATAGTAGCAGGGACAGGAACAGGACACGATAGGACAGGACAGGAACAGGTAACTAGAGATAGGACAGGAAGGACAGCGGACTAGGGACATGATCGGGAGAAAAATAGGGACAGGACAGTGTACATCTAACCCTAGTATGCACCTGCACCCTGCAGAAAAAGCACAACCCTGGAGAGATTAAGCCTGTGATGTGACATTTGGGGACAAGGCAGTGGTGCCTTGCCATCTGGATGTTTGACCTGAGGTCTAAAGGTCTTTCCAAGTTAAGTCCGATGATCCATTATCTTGGGAAACACACATTTCTTTGAAGCTCATGTTTCCCTGCATGAATTCCACTTGGACACCCAAACAAGCAGATCCCACCCCAAGGAGAGAAACCAACTCTAGAGTTTTGACTGATCTAAAATCAGAATAGTTCTGATGGATGCTATCCTGTAAAAATGAGAGGGCCTGAAGGGTTCTTTGGAAATCTGATCTCCTCTGAGTGCTTGGTCAGTATGGGGCTTTTTCCATAGGAGCTTCTTGATGCGTTGGTATTCGCTGCTGTTCTTGGAAACAACAAGCAAAGCAAGAGATAAAAGAAGGAATGAAGGAGAAAAAATGAATATAAAGATTATTATAAAAAAAAAAGGAAAAGAAAAGACAAAAAGAAAAAGAAAAAAAAGCCGAAAAAAGTAGGGAAAAAAAACAAAAAAGTAAAAAGAAAGAGAGAAAAAAAATAAAAACAAAAAAGGTAAAAGAAAAAAAATACAAAACAAAGAAAAAAGAAAAGAAGAAAAAAAAAGGCAAAAAGAAATAAGAAATAAAGAAATAGGAAAGAACAATAAAACAAAAAGAAAAAAGGGGAAAAAGAGAAAAGAAAAAAATGGCAAAAAGAAAAAAGATGAAAAAGGAAAAGTAAAAGAGGGAAAAAAGATGAAAAAGAAAAAAGGAAAAAAAAGGAGAAGGAAAAAGGAAAAGAAAAAAGAAGGAAGGAAACGAATAAGGACAAAAAAAGAAAAGGGTTATCTGAATGTACACATTTTTCATCTGAAATAATTAAAACAAAAAGAAAGCTCGAGTTTCCCAAACGCTGTTTCCAAGTGTCCATTTTTTTTAACAAATCCTCGGCATGTGACAGAGTGACAGATCAACCAAACTGTTCTCTGGAGCTGGGTTCCCATCCTGCACCTCAGATGTGTTCGGGATGCTCTGCCTTCATCTCTGGAAAAAATCTCCTGGAAATCCCAGCCCTGAGGGTGTGCAGGGTCCTCCTTTTGCCATCACATTTTTGTCTCTGCAAAACACGAGTTGTTAAAAGCCCATCCCGGCCGAGTTGGCAAAACAACAGCACAGACACTGCAGCACTTAGGACCAGAGTGAGTTTTCACCAGCAGCATGAAAATTCAGCATCCACGAGGTGTTTGATTTATTTTTCTCTCTTTTTTATCCGTTGAAAACACAATCTGTCTCCAGCAGTTGATGCTTTAAGTGTCTGTGGCTTTTCAGATTTTTGTAATCTTTTTTTCTCTTTTTGCTGTTGTCTGTAATTTCTGTGAAAGCTTTGAAAAATGTCAAATTTCCATCAGTTTGCAGAGGAGGAGGAGGTTTGATGTCCACATTCAGACTCACATGCCGTGGTGGCTAAATCCCAGGAGAGCTAAAAACGAGACTGTAAGAGTTGTAAATTGGCAAATACATTTAAAATCTTATTGTATCTTTTCCATATTAATTATTCATCTTTTTCCATATTAATTATTGTATCTTTTTCATATTCATAAATGAACAACCCAAAATCATGAGAGTGACACTGCTGAGAGAAGGTGGTTTAAGAATATCTACACTGCAAACAGGTGAGGAACCACCACAGATGGTGGTAAGAAGGGGTCAGGTGGGTAAAATGCTGCCTTGGAAATTATTTGTAGGGCAAATGAAGGTGAGAGAAAGAATAGGGAAGTTGAAATTATTTATTCTCTGTTTTCCCCACCACCGTTTCTTTGCATCTCAACTAATAGGAGAGGATCAAAGCCAGAGAAATTAGCTTTGGATGGACTGACACTTTATTTAAATTAAAATTAAAAATCTGTTCTGTTTTGTTTTCCCTCCAGACGAATATTAAAAGGTGGCTTAACTGACATTCCAGCCCACTACAACTTCACCTCCTGTTTGGAGCTAAAATGGAACAAATTTAAGTCATTTTGTTACTGTGGGCATGAAAGGGACTGTGGGCCTCTAATCACTGCCTGTGGGTTTGACTCAGCCATCCATAAACTGCAATATCCAGTAGTTTATTCCTTTTCATTCAATTGCCTCCAAATTGCTTCAAACAGGCTCCAAGGCTGCTGGGGAACGAGGAATTCTGCCTGATCCCATTAGAGGGGACAGGAGTGAGGAGGAAAATGGGAACTCTGGGCTGTTTCCTTCCTTCCTTCCTTCCTTCCTTCCTTCCTTCCTTCCTTCCTTCCTTCCTTCCTTCCTTCCTTCCTTCCTTCCTTCCTTCCTTCCTTCCTGTCCTATCCTTCTTCGCGTTCCTTCGCTTACTTCCCTTTCCTTTTCCTTTCCTTTCCTTCTTTTTCCTTCCCCTTTCTCCTTTCCTTTCCTTCCTTTCCTTTCCCTTTCCTTTCCCTTTCCTTTCCTTTCCTTTCCTTTCTTTCCTTTCCTTTCCTTTCCTTTCCTTTCCTTCCTTTCCTTTCCTTTCCTTTCCTTTCTTTCCTTTCTTTCCTTTCCTTTTCCTTTTTTCCTTTTCCTTTCCTTTCCTTTCTTCTTTCTTCCTGTCCTTTACTGTCCTTTCTCCTTTTCTTTCTTTACCTTTCTGCATTAGCCGTGTTGAGCTGGGTGATTTTCTGACTACCGTATGGCGCTTCTTCCTTGTCTTTACCTTTAGCTCTACCCCTGTCTCAGCGGTTCCCCCTCGGTGCTTGCCTGTTGCGCGGTTCTCCCAGTTCTGTTCAAATCCCTTTGTGCCTTTGAGACAAAACCTGAACACATGTTTTTGGGAGATATCTTTCACATTTCAGGCATATTGGTGATTAAAAAATTCACCAAAATGTGACAGTTCTGTCTCAGTGTGATGGACGAGCCATGGTCCAGGTGCTCTGTGGTGTGGACATGGACATGGACACACAAAGAGGGGTCTTTCCCTACTGCTGGACAGAAAAACTCTGGATTTATCCAGGTTTGTTTTTCCATCCCAAATGTGACAAGTGATGCATGACTAATGCCTTCCCCAATCCCTCTCCACATCAGCTGCTGGAACACAAAACATCTTGAGATGTTTTCCGAGATGGTCACAAAATCCTCAGAGACTGGACTGCCCTGCTTTGCTGGTTCTCATTTCCCAGCCCTCACTTTGCTGAGAGCAGCAGAGCCGGGGTGTAAAACACCTTTTCCAGGCTCCTGTTCCATCTCTGAGCTGAGCATGGACCCTCTGGAGATGGGAATGGTGGCTGCATCCTGCAGTTTGCAGAGCATCCCCCTCGTTTCCTCCAGCACTCGCAGGGCTCCAGTGAGCAAAGCAGCCGGAGCAGAAAATGCTGCATTGCACCAAAGGCACCGAGACAGGGAGAGAGAGAAAGGGGGAGAGAGAAATCCCCACTCTGACAGGCACAGTCTGTGCCTGCCCCGCTCCTGACAGGCTGCTGGGCTGGGCCTGGAGCAGGCACAGCTTCCACATACACACAGAGCCTGGCAAAGGCCAGCTGCAGCCCTGGGAGCATTTGTGATGATGCATTTCATGGTGCTGCAGTTTTTGAGGGTGCATTTTGTGGTGGTGCATTTCGTGATGCTGCATTTTGTGATGCTGCATTCTGTGGTGCTGCATTTTGTGATGGTGCATTTTGTGGTGGAGCATTTTGTGATGGTGCATTTTGTGGTGGAGCATTTTGTGATGGTGCATTTCGTGGTGCTGCATTTCGTGATGGTGCATTTTGTGGTGGTGCATTTCGTGGTGCTGCATTTCATGATGGTGCATTTCACGGTGGTGCATTTCATGGTGCTGTATTTTGTGATATTGCATTTTATGATGGTGCATTTCATGATGCTGCTTTTCATGGTGGCGCATTTCATGGTGCTGCTTTTCATGGTGCTGCATTTCATGGTGCTGCATTTTTTTGTGCTGCATTTTGTGGTGCTGCATTTCATGAATGATCATTTAGGATTATTACACTTCTCTATTCCTTTTTTTTTTTTTTTTTTTTTTTTTTTTTTTTTTTTTTGTAGGAACCGGCACTCCACCATCTGGGCTGTGGCAGGATTCTTGGGCGCAGCTCCGAGGATCTGGGTTTTGCCAGGATCATCAGGATGGGCAGCAGCCTCGTGTCCTCCTCCTCCAGCGGGCTCAGCGTGGCCAGAATCGCCCCAATTCCAGCAGGGATGGTGTGAGGGATGATCCCCCGGTGTGAAGGTGCACCATGTGAAATGAGCCATCACGAAATGCACCATCACAAAATGCACCACCGTGAGAAGCAGCACCATGAAATGCAGCACTATGAAATGCACTTTCATGAAATGCACAGCACCACAAAATCCGCCCATCACAAACAATGCAGCACTATATCAAAATGCTCAGCACCATTAAATGCACCA
>CM019237.1:1212451-1240595 GCA_009741485.1 Malurus cyaneus samueli
TCCCCATTCCTCTACTTCCGTTTCTTTTTTTTTTTGTTTCTTTTTATTTTTTTTTTATGTCTGTAAGGTAAGCAGTTCCCCATCTCGGCTGTGTGCAGTACATTTCCTGGGGCCAAGCCGCTCACAGGGATCGCGTCGTCGTCTGATGCCCGTTCTTAGGAGACCATGCTGCATCCATTTCAGGATCCCATGGGCAGCATCGGCCTCGGCCGTGGTCCCTGCCTCGGTCCAGGTCCCCTCAGCCTCTGTGCCAGAATCGCCCCCAATTCCGCCGGTACTACCTGGATGCGATGTTGGGGATGATCCCCCAGTGTGAGGGGTGCTTACCCAGAGGTCACCAACGTGAACATGCCGATCGATACCCATGAAAGCCTACCACCTGTGAAGCAGACACACGTGATGAAGCAGCACCATGAAATGTCACCACCACGAAATGCATCCATCAACATAAACTTGCACACAGTCCGCAATGCAATCCACCGACTCACAAATAAATGCACCACCCATGAAAGTCTGACCACTCCAAACTATGCACACTGCAAAATGCCGAGCCAGCAAAAATGCAGCAGCCACAAATGCAGCACCATGATGCACCATCTAAAAAATTACCAGTCCACAAATGCACCACCATGATATGTCAAGCACTCATGCACGAAAGTCTGCACTATGAGACAAAGCAGCACCATGACCAAGTGCACCATCCACAAATGCACCATCTACAAAGAATGGCAACATCAAAATACGCCACACACACGAATTGCAGCACCATTAAATGCACCAGGCACGAACCCTCACAAAAGCTGCCAGTCACATAATGCACATCAAAATGCAGCACCATTAAAATCACCACTCATGAAATGCCGCATACAAAAGAGTGCACCCACATGAAATGTCAGCAACACGAAATACACGCGACCTCCACAAACATGCACCAGCCATGAAACACAGCCTCAGCCACCTATGGGAAATTGCATCCATCCACCAACCTTACAGCACCCACGACGTGCCAAGCACCATGAAAGGCTAGGCACCATGAAACTCGCCACCACCTAACAAAGACCAGCCACGTCTTCAATCCGCATCATTGATCAACCCTAGGCGGTGCCTTCGGAGTAGCATCCACCGAAATGGCTCACACAATCACAAGAAATTGCACCACCATCTGAAATGCACCTACATCATGACCCTGCCATCCGCACACCAAGACTGAAATGTACAACCTCACCGAATGCACCAGCCACTGAAACGCCAGCTACCACCAAATAGCAGCATCTACATAAATGGCAGCAATTCACGAATGCATCACCACCTACAAACAATAGCACCCTCAAAAACTGTCAAGCACCATGAAATGTTACATCATCCACAAATGCTCCCAGGGCTGCAGCTGGCCTTTCGCCAGGCTCGTGTGTGTGATGTGGAAGCTGGTGCCTGCTCCAGCGACGAACCCACAGACCATCAGACACGCTTGATTACCTACGCACCAGCCAAGCGCCGAGGACAGGTAGAGAAGTGTAATAATCCTAAATGATCAGTGACCGAGCTGGGAGCTACAGCTTCTCTGTCATTTCAAAATAATTCCTGGAGTCATTTCATCTGCCAGCCTGGGTTCCTGGCACTGTGTAGGAAACCAGCAAAGGCACATTGGAACCCATGGAAATGGTCACAGAATCCCAAATCACAGAGGCTGGAAAAGCCCTCCCAGGCCATTGAATCCCAGTTGCCCCCAGCCCAGATCTCTGGAATTCCCTGGGCACCTCCAGGACACTCCAAACCTCCCAGGACAACCCTTTCAACTGAGGAATTTTCCTCCTGATGCCCAAGGTCATGGCTGAAGTCACTGTGAGCTCTGGGTGGAGCTTCTCTCTGCTAGAAGATCATCCTGGTCTTAGCAAAATCAATCCCCACAGTCCTGAGAGACAAATCCTGTCTGAAATTCAGGTGATTCAGCCTGTAAATGTTTAAATTTGGGGCTGGATCTTTTTTTCCCCTTCCCCCCATGGGTTGAGTCCCTGAATAACCCTTGGCTGGTGAAGGTCCATCACTGAGATACCAAAACAGAGCACCCAGAGCACCCCTCTGCCCCCAACCCCCTTGTCTTGGAGACCTTGAATGTCCTTGCACACTGAGCTTTGTCTCCAAAGCAATTTGAATATCCATGAGCTCTGGAAATGGAGGCAAGAAAGAAGGTTGGAGATGGAAAAAGACAAACAAGCAGAAAAAAAAAAATAATCTTGAATTGAAGCTGTGAGAGGCAATAGTACCTCCCGCAGAGACAGTAAACAGAGATGAGTTGTTTCCAAGGAATACCCGGTAACAGATCTTGGAATCAGTGAAAGCTCGGAGTAAACAGGGGGAGGGAGGCAGGAGCGCCAAATGTAGCACATTAACGGAGAAAAATTAAATGGATCTTTTTCTTCTTGTCTTCTTGATTATCATTGTTCATCTGAAAACCAAAATCACACAACATTGTGTGTCTGGGGAAAGACAAATCGCGGTGCCAGCAGAAAATGGGGTGGGAGGAGCACTCCAAACCCCCATTTGTCCTCAATCTGCTTCAAAGCCCTGAGCTGAATCTCAGTGGACAAACCTTGAAAAGAGTCAGGCACTACAGATGACGGGACATATGGAAAAATCAAGGGATGCAGGGCCAGGGAATCAGTTTCTGAGGAGATTTAGGGGATTAATATTTAGGGGGAAACCCTTCAGAGGGATTTGCCATTCACAGGGTTAGAAGCTCCATCCTCTTTGAGATACCTGGAACTGGCCCTGTGATAAAGAAGCACCCAAAAATCTCTGTCTGTTTTTGATAACTGAGGGACTTTGGTTAAGAAAAGGTCAAAGTCGAGCTTGGAGATGTGTGTCTATCTGTCCCAGCAATGTGATAATCCCCCTCTCTCCAGGTGGCTTGAGATTTCACATTGCAACCATCAAAGGGTTGACACTGCCATCGATCCATGGAAATTCTCTGGAAATTCCATCCAGCCGTCTCCCCACCCTCCAGGCAGGAATTCCCATTGCCCAAATCCCCCCAATCTCCCCTTTCCACTCTGATCCATTCCCTGTGTCCATCCCCTGGAGCCCTGCCCAGTCCTCTCCAGCTCTCCTGGAGCCCCTTTAGGCACTAAAAGGTCCCAAAAAGCTCTCCCTGGAGCCTTCTCCAGGCTGGACAATCCCAGTTCTCATGGGAGTGGTGTTTCAAGGCTCAGCTGACTGATCTCTTTACCATCAATATTTTAATTTGTGTTGAATTGCCTGTCATTATTTGTCTTGAGGAAGCACCAGGTGATCAGTTTGGATTTTTATGGGATAGAATCAGTTTGGATTTTTATGGAATAGAACCCCCAACCTCAGCATCCATGGAGATTACAAGAAGGGCTGTGCAAATGGTGACCCCAAACTTGTCCAGCTGTTGAAGAGGAGGGAGCTCTGGGGGGAAATTCTCTGTCATTCTTTGGCCTGTCTGAGAGCAGATGATGAGGATGGGTGTGAGGATGCTCTCCTCTGTTCCTGCTGTGAATTGGGATGGTCTGGCCAGAGAATTCTGTTGTTCTTTGGCCTGTCCGAGGACAGACAGTGAGGATGGGTGTGAGGATGCTCTCCTCTGTTTCTGTTTGGAATTGGGAAGGTCTGGCTGGAATCCTCTGTCATTCTTTGGCCTGTCCAAGAGCAGATGATGAGGATGGGTGTGGGGATGCTCTCCTCTGTTCCCATTTGGACCTTGGACCTAAGTTAACAGGTCTACAGAGAATTCTGATGTTCTTCCGCGCGCTGTCTATGGCAGTATGGCAGATGAACGAGGTACCAGCGATGTGTGGAGATGCTCTCTCTGTTCCTGCTGTGAATTGGGAGGGTCTGGTTGAATATTCAGGGTTCAAACCTCTCCACTGATGGGTCAGCACTACATCCACATCCTCCCTCTTCTCAGCAGCCCCTGGAGATTTGTGCTGCCAGAGCTGGATTCAGGTTCCAATCCCTGAATCAACCCCTGACAAGGCACAATAATATTTGTCAGGCCAGTGCCAGGTATGGCTCTTCCTCATTTTCTGCTGCCCTCTCCTACAGCCCATCAATATCTGTGCCCTGTTATCCATCTTCCACAGACTTCCCGGGTCTGGTACCATGCTGGGCTGTGTCAGTGCCTCTGGATAAATCAGCCAGAGGTGTCCAACCCTCCCCAGCTTTGTCCCTGAGGCCACAGGGTCACCAGCAGTGCTGTAACTAAGGAAGGCTGCACCAGCTGAGCTCCAGCCCTGCTGTCCCCGAGGCTTGGGAGCCCTGCTGGGAGAGGTGACAGAGGAATTGTCCCTCTCCTGGTCCTGTCAGAGAGCTGAGGTGGCTCAGGGCTCCTCCCAGGACAGGTGGGGACAGTCCCTGCCCCAGTGGGGGATGCTGAGGGTCAAGCCCAGCCTCTGACACCTTCAGTTCCCCCAGGTCTTGTCAATGCCATTAAAAGGATGCCTTGCACAGCTCACTGCTGCCAGTGATGCCTGAATCTGGCTCACCTAAACCAGAGGCTGGATAAAATTCAGAGAATCCAAAGCAGTTCTGTTTATTGAGGGCCTTCAGGGCCATTCAGGGCAGTCCCACACCCACAATGGACAATGGCTCACTGATTTTCACCCTTTCTCACTTTTGTCCATTTGCACATCGGGGCTGAATCCTCCAATTTCAGCTCAGCCAATGCAGTCATTCACTCCAACTTGGCTCCCCCCAATTCTCTGTTGTTTCCATCTCTTGGGGCCTGGCCCAGGGAGGTGTCCTTGAGTTTGGGGCTGCGGAGGAATTGTTTTGTGTGAAAATGAGAGAGCAGGAGCTCAGCACTGTCTGTGGTGTTAAACACTGAAGAATCACAGGGTTACAGAGACATGGAAATAGATAAACTGAAATCCTGAGGCATCACCAGTTCCTTCCAAACCACCTCTCCATGCTCAGTTTTTATCCCAGCTGAGCTGAGGCAGAGAAGTTTAGGGTCAGATGTGAGAAGGAAAACTGCCAGCAGCACCAGCACAGCTCACAGAGCTGCCTGAGCATCCCACTGAGCAGCATCTGACCCTCCCTGCCCCACACAGGGCACCCTGCTCTGGGTATTTATGGGGTTGCTCCCAGGGTGATGTAGGGAGAGGTGTTTAGATACCAAAACAGATTTTTTTTTTGTATCTTTTGAGCTGTTCTGGGCTTGGCCACCGTACCTCTACAAGTGGTTTCTGTCAGTGCTGTTGATGCCTGATGATTTTTGCTTTTTCCTTTATGCTTTCTGTACCCTCCATGCATTCGCCTGTACCCCTTAGCCCACATGCTTGTAATTCCTGAAGCCTGATATCCCAGCTCAGTTTAGGCGTTTTGCTGGGCAGAGAGACCAAACATCCCAAGGAAGGAGTCAGTGTACCCTGTGCTATCTTAAACCCGAGACTCCAGCCTTGGGTGAAGCCTTCTCTCTGGAACATCTTGTGTAAACTGGGCTCTGGCCTCATCTGGGGGGACTCATTAGAATAGAGGGACATTACTGCATTTGTTAAGTTTCTTATTGGGGAATCCTAGATAGATTATGCTAATTCCTGAACCTATAAAACTTGTACCCGTGCTGTACACGGTGTGCTTTCTGCCATCAATTGTGCACCTGGGTCCCATATCGAGGTAAAACCCTTTTTATCCCCTTAACCGTGTTGTGTCATTATTAAAAACTGGCCTTTTAAGGCAACACTGTTTCCAACCCCTCCGTGGGAGCTCACTCTGCTTCCCGGCAGGAATTTGTTGCCTTGGTAGTGAGTAAAAGAAACTGGAAATGTTTTGAGGAGGGATGAACATGAGTGTGTGACGCAGTGGCCACAAACCAACCTCTCCCTGACTCACACAACTCACTGAATGCTGCTCCCAGCTCCTGCTCTCACACCTTCCCCTGCTCTGAATTCCCCACCTTGCCCTGAACTCCACAGTCACGATTTTTCAGACAGCCCAAGGATGGATGTGCTCATCTTCACAGTGCCAGCCTGTGATTCCTGCTCTCTGCCCAGCTTTTTGAAACACAAAGATGTTGCCTTATGGCCAGTTTTAATTGTGAGGCTGACAGGGTTAAGGGGATGAAAGGGTTTTCCCTGGGTGTTTATGGGATCAAAGGGTTTTCCCTGGGTGTTTAATGGGATTGAAGGGTTTTCCCCTGGTGTTTAATGGGATCCAGGTGCACAGTTCGACAGAAAATGCACACTGCATATAGCACAGATATACATTGTATAGATTTTACACATCAGTGAATGTGTCTGGAATCCCCCAATGAGTGCATCAATGAACGCAGCGATGTCCCCCTGTTGTAAAGAATCCCCCCAGCTGGGCCAGAGCCCAGGTTACACAATGTGCTCCAGAGAGAAGGTTCCAGAAAAGGCTGAACCCTCGAGTTTGGGACAGCCCAGGGCTCAGCAGCCCCTGCTGAGGGTGTTTGGTCTTTGCCCAGCAGACCCAAATAATGGAATATCAGGCTACAAGGATTACAAGCATCAGGAAGGGACAAGATAATAAAGATACAGAAAATGTCTAAAAAGGTCTATAAAATATCTAAAAGGGTATAGAAAATATATTAAAGGGTATAAAGACATATAAAAGAGTACATAAAAAGGCAAGGCAGAAATCATCATGTATCAGGACGAGTTGTTTGCCTGACACCGTGCGTGTCAAGCCCTGCTCCTGTAAAACAAGCAGGGGATGATGCTGGGAAAATAAACACAGCGCTGGCTGGCTGTTCATAAAAATAGCTGCGGTTGTGGGGGGATTTCAGCGCCAAGCTGTGTGCTTGTTTTGCTAAGGACTCGCAGTGAATTCAGTTTTATTTCATCCACAATCTGGGGAGCTTTGTGGGAAATCCTTGGGCTGCCGTCATCCACCCAGCCTTTGGAAATGTGTCACTGCGATGGTTTAAGCCAGCTGAGGAAATATTCCCCTGGTAAAACAGGGGTTTTTTTTCCTCTCTTTTACAGCCCTAGAATGATGAAGTCTGCCAAAGACTATCTAAGATCATTAAATCCAGTCATTAACCCAGCCCAACCACTAAACCACATCCCCAAGTGCCACATCTACACATTTTTTAACACTTCCAGCAATGGTGATTCCACTACTTCCCCAGGCAGCTGTGCCAGGGCTTGAAAACTCTTTCAGGGAAGAAATTTTCCTTAAAATCCAACCTGAACCTGGCACTGGAGGGGCTGGTGTGGGAGTAAAAAATAAGGGAGAGCAGCTGCTTTCACTTCAGGAGGAAAGGACAGATTTTGCTCCATCACAAACCTGATGTTTTGAGTAGGGATTAATTTGAAAACCCACTAAATAAACTTGGCTGAAAATAACCCTTAAAAGCACAACCCTTTTCCAGAAAATCACCAACAATCCCCTGAAGGTTTATTTTCCGCTGGATGTTTCTGGGACAGGATTTTTGGTGTGGTCCCACAAGCAGCTCTGCTGGGCCACATTTTGGATGTGGGAAAAAGGAGCTGAACAGTGAGGCTGAGATTTTCCAAAAATTTTTTCTGTGAGCAAAGTGCACAAACCTGGAACTGCCAGAGGAGAGGAGATCCATGGATTTCTGGCGCTGATCCTGAGCACAGAAAAACCATGGAAAGCTGTAAACTTGAAACCTCCCATTGCAAGGAATCTCTTTACACGAACCATAACTTTGCCTTGTGCTCCAAATGATTTTCAAGTTCGGTGCATTCCCAGGATTTATTTGAGACAGTGAAAAAATGAGCCTGGACATGAAGAAAGGTGCTCCTCCAGGGTGTCCATGGACTGTGATAGAGTGAGGATGAGGTGGCTGCTGCTGCCAAAAAACTGCACTGGTGGGACAGCCCCCTCTGGGGTACCCATCTGTGGAGCAGCCATCGTTTGGGATGAGAGTTCATAAATTACAGATCATAAATAAAAAGGGCCATGTGAAGCTCCAGGGAAATAAGGGATACATTTTCCTTTTCTTTATAACAATGCCTGACCCCTGCTCGCTCACACACTGATGCATGTTCACATTTCTAGGGCCAATTTTCTCCTCAAGCAATGGGAAATATGCACCAAGCAGCAAGAACCGATTGCTTCATTTATTTTTTCTTCAGAAACCACTGACCCCAAGCCATTTCAGACCTCATAAAATACAGGGGAAATTGTGGATCCATCCCTTTGCTCCAGAACTGGAGGATTAGGGACTCTATCCAGGTATCTCCCATAAGAAAAAAAGAGAATAACCCTCCTGACTTGGATATTCGCTCAAAGTGATTCCTTCAGAGAAACCAGGAAAACTGCTTTACAGCCTACCAAAATCTGCAGGCAGCACGAAAGCAAATTCATCTCCTTTTATGTTTCTTCACAATGAAATGTAGACTTTCATTCCCAGCCCTGCCAAGAGTTGTTGCAGCACCATCACTTTCTGTCTGTCTTAATCATTGCAGTCCCGTTATTTCGCCGTCTCGCTCTGCTCTGCTCTTTTCTTTTTTTTTCCTTTTTGTGCCTTTACTGTTTCATTATTGATATTTCCTTTCTGCTTTTAGGTGGGATGATGCTATAAGTGGGAGCTGCCACCTTAACCAAGCTGGCAGTCGATAGTCACAGATCCAGCAGGCTCCAGCTGTCAGTCTTGCTGCTGCCTGCTCTGTTTCATTTTCTACAGTTTCCATCCCCCAAGGAAGATTTCATTCTTCCTCTCCCTTCCTCCGAGCAGAACGGGCTTTTTGCAGGATTTGGTCAGCTAGAAATGCTGATTAAATCTGTGGCTGATTCCTGAGCACGGGGGAGATCAGAGGATCATTTAGGTTGGAAAAAAAATCTCCTCAGGTCATGGAATCCAACCTTTAAACAAACACTTTTGAGCCCACAACTAAATTGTGTCTCAAAAAACAATTGCATGGATAAGAACAGTTCTTCCCTGCCTTTGTTGAGTCAATTCCCCTTTGGAAGGACAGTGTGGAAATGGAAGAGCTGGGAAATGATGCTGCAAAGACCTGGATGAAGGGTGTCCATCTCATCACACAGGACACACTGGTCTTGCTGGTTTCTTTTCTTGGAAGGATTGGTTTGGTCAAAACATCCATTTCAGCTGCCAAAGAAATGTTTTTAGACATAAAAATGGTGAAATCCAAGGAATTTGGAGCATAAACATTGCCTGTATCACCAAATAAGCAAGTAAATAAATAAACAAATAAATAACACACCCTTTCCTTCTGTTTGGATTAGAGATCTTTGTGAGAAAGCAAACAAAATTCTTTTAGATATGAAAAGTGCTGCAACCCAAGGAATAGGGAGCATAAAGATTGACTCTATCACTGAATAAATTAATAAATAAATACCCAAATGAATAAATAAATAAATAAATAGATTAATTAATCAGCTTTTCCTTTTATTTGGACTGGAGTTGTTTGGTGGAGTGAGACAGGAAAATTAAAGTCAGGGACACAGAACCCATCTCATCAAGCACAGGCCATCTAAATCTTGGACATCCAGGCTCAGCAAAGCAGAGCTTTCTTTCCACAAAAGCAGAGTTTCATTCCAGCATCTCCTAGAGATGTCACTTTTGAGATTTTATTAAAATCAGCCCGGGGGTGTCTGAGTTAAAAATCCTCTCAGCCTTTTTCTGGGAGCTGCCTATGTCTCAAAGCTGTGGCTGATACAGAGTCCTGTGATAACCTTGAGGGTCAGGAGATTTAAACCAGCTCAGATTCCAGCCTAGCCCATCAGGAGCTCTCCTCTCTGGTAGTTTGATTACTTTTGTAATCAGCAAAACAGTCTGAAGGAATTGTGTTCCTTCAGCCAAGGAAACAGAAGCCAAGTGGAGATGGAATAATAGTCTTCCAGGAGACTGGAGACACTTGAAAAAGTGATGAGAGCAATTCTAGTTTTTCCAGGAGAAAAATAAGAAGCAATCAACTTAATTTCCAGCAAAAAATGTTCAGTTTGGATACTAGGAGAGACTGGAATTCGTGTTCACAATAAAATGCTAAAATAGCTTAACAGGGATGGCTGTGAAATTCCCTGATTACAGCTTTTCACAGTTGGGATAACTTTCGTTGAGCATAATCCAGATTTCCCTGGTGCAGCTTTGATCTGAGGGCAGCACCTGTGATTTTGTGGCTTCATACATCCCTTGAGAAGGAGAATGATCACCTTAAAACAAAACTGATTCCACAGCTCACTCCTCTCCTCAATATGAGCCTTGGGGCTTGGCCCAAGGGTAACACGGAAATGCTTCTCTCTGCCTTAATAGAATTTATCATCTCTGCACATCCAGGATGATAAGGTTGATGTTAGGTTGGAACCTCCCAGTCTAGGGCTATACTCTGATTCTATCTATATCTTTACAGAGAAATAGAAAATTCTGAATCTAATTCTAGTTCTAATTCTAATTCTAATTCTAATTCTAATTCTAATTCTAATTCTAATTCTAATTCTAATTCTAATTCTAAGTCTAAGTCTAATTCTAGTTCTAGTTCTAGTCCTAGGTCTAATTCTAATTTTATTCTAGGTCTAATTCCAATTTTATTCTAATTCTAATTCTAATTCTAATTCTAATTCTAATTCTAATTCTAATTCTAATTCTAATTCTAATTTTATTCTAATTCTAATTCCAATTCCATCCCAACATGTGGGTTAATCTCTCCATTTCTCTTCACCAGACCTCTCCAAGGTGCTCTCCAAAGGCCCTGCCAGCCTCTGCTGGGAAATGCTGTCAGTTTTGGAGAGAATTCAACCCTCCTTAATGCACCTTTAAGTGCAAACAGTTTCCAATGGGTACAACTGGGCTGCTCCTGCGACAGCGAAAGGTTCTGGAGTCTGCTGCCATCCTCGCAGCTCCCAATTCCATAATCATGTATCTTGTTAATGACTTGGCTGGAGATGCTGTCTGCACGGCAGCCTTGGGAATTCTTCCTTTTTTCCAGGGGCCAGCTTAGGATGATGAAGATATTCCACCATCAATGTATGCTAATGCCAAGCTCTCACATTACTGACAATTGTCAGGTTGCTTCCCTTCGGACTGGATGGATCTGCTGTTTTTGTACAGTGTATTACGGGCTAATTAACGCCGTTAATGATAATGGTTCTCCTGCAAGAAGCCTGCACTATTATCTCTATTTATCTTCTTGTCACCATCCTTTTATCAAAGCATTAGAGGCGAGCAGGCTCTGAGTGGGGCTATCAACCCCCAGCTCGGTAATTCACTTACACCCCGATGGAAAACGCTCCTCAGATGCACGATGGATGCTCCCACTCACCGTCAGGGCTGGGCACTGCTCTCCTGGCTTCCCTCAATCTCCTTTTCCCTGCACTTTGAGCCAGCACCCAGCTCTGCTCGAATCTGGGGGGTGATTTATCATCTTGGCGATCTGTCATCTTTAATATCTGCTGGAGACACAGGACTGGACATCATCTAAACCACAAATCACCAAAGCTGCTCCTTCTTCTTTTTCTTTTCTTTTCTTTTTCCTCTTTTTTTTTTTTTTTTTTTTTTTTTTTTTTTTTTTTTTTTTTTTTTTTTTTGCGCAACATAAGAGGAATGCAGTAGTTGGAGAATAATGGTGTTTAGGGCACGGGGAAAAGGAGAGTAAATGATGTTTCAACAGGGGAAACTGATCCTCGATTGAGATGTTCATCCCCAGCCAGTCACCACCTCTAAGTGAGGGAGCAGGAAATTCTCGACATTGGCTCCCTGACAAAAAAAGGAAAAGGGTCTTTTGTGTTTCTGTGGTGGTGGAAAGAGCCACAGACACCTTTCCCAGGGGAGGAATGATCACAGCAACAGGAATCCATGGGACAGATGAAAGTGAACTCTCCTTACGCTCAAAAGCAGAATAAATAGGAGCTGGGGAGGTCTGAGCTGCGGAGAGAAACCCTTTCTGCTGCGTGTCTCTTCTCTGTCAAAACAGCTTAATATTTTTTTCTCGAATGCAGGCTTGAAAGCTGCCTTTGTAAAGGAAATGTTTAAATAGAAAGAGCTTGAAGAAGATGTGGGGATAATCTTCAGGGATCAGTCGTCGTAGGGAGAAACTTTGGAGAACACAGGCACGATCCAGACATTAATCTCAACATCACTGATCCCAAGAGCAAAAGGAAAACAGTTCAGGGTTTGAAAAGCACTGACACCTGGGCTCATTCTGCAGCCCTCTGTGTCCTTTCACAGCCTGCAGAGCTCACGTTCCTGCCTTTGCTCCTCAGCCACATCCCCGCAGCATTTGCTGCTCCACGCCCAATCCTTTCACCAGTTCAAGACACCCTGAGACATTGTGAGCAGGGAAATCACAAACGCAGGCAAAACAACATTAATGCCTTCCACCAGCTCTCTGCAAACTGCCTGCCTGTTATTTTATTTTTTTCTTCGTGGTTTTGCACCTGGGGAGCTGTGATTCCTGTGGTTTTCCTTCTAGCTGCCGTGCAGGATGGAGCCAAGTCTCATCCATGCTGCTTCGTGTGGCAGCTCGAAAAAATGCACAGCTCTGGTTCTCACCAGCTGAGGACAGAGAGCCAGGAACAGCCAAGGGCTGAGAGATGTGAATCTACAATATAAAATAAAACAATTAAAAAATAACCCAATTCTGGTTAAGACACAAAATGGACCAAGGAACCCTCTCATGATTTTGTTTCCCTGGTTATAGGGTGAGGAGAGCTCCAACAAATCTTGTAGAGGAGCTGTAAAAATCACAAATCTTTCCCATGGCATCGTGTAGGGGCTGCAAACTTCCAGCAAATGAAGAAGATCCTTCTCCTTTGGCAGGATGAGTCCCTGACTTGTTCCCTGCACCACCAGACTCAGCAGCAAGAAAAACAACTCACACTTTTGCCCTAGGGTATCAAATCCACAGGAAATTCACGGATTTCTTTATTCCTTGTGTAGCTGTCACCTTGTGCAAAAAAAACCAAACAAACAAAAAAAAGGGATTTCCCAAAGAATCGCTTCCACCTGATTCAACAAATGATATCCAGCCTTGTCCAAGGATGGATGGATCAAGGGGAGTGTGCAAATGGTGCATTCCTGCTGTTCCCAAAATACCCAGCTCACCTGATGGCCCAGTGGAAACCCCTCCCCTGGCAAAATTCCTCCACAACAGAATATTTTTGGGAAATTCTGATCCCAGTCTTTTTCGAGTAACAAAGCCCTGTTGAAATGTTGTGCTTTGCCTGAAGTGCTGCTCTATCTTAAAGATTGAAGAAAAATACGTTAAAAAAATCACACCTATCACAAAAAAAACTCCATTTGAGAGGTGAAATTTTCCAAAGTTGGGCTGTGTCTGGATACAATTGAAGCCTAGCACAGATCTCCTGGGTGACAAAGAGGAGTACACAGCTGGCAGGGGACTCTGCAGAGGGGCTGATTCAGACTCTGTGGCTCCACCAGCTCCTCTGGATGTGCCCAGATGGAAATGAGCTCACATTTAGCCCCTGGTTCCAAGGTTGCAGTGCTGGTGCCCTGCAAACCCCAAAGATTTGAGAAATTGTTCTTATTACAGAGTGCCAGAGAGAACATAGAAGGAAAAAACACAAATCTGCACAAAACTTCCTCCCCCTGAGGCTCTAAAGGTGCCCAACAAACGGCTCAGCTCCCTCCTAGATCGAGTTTTGGGCAGCTGTAAATCGTTTTTCACAACATTTCATCTTCATTTCAGCTCAAACCCCCCTGATCCGGCCATGAGCTTCGATGCAATCTGATTGAAGTGTGCCCAGGAAACAAAATCAAACATAAACCGTGGGGCTGGCAAAAATCAGCTGGACATGCCTACTCATCTATTTACCTCTGCAAACATCCCTGGAGATAATGCCTGAGTCTGTTCCACAAATGAGCAGTAATGAGGAAGGGAACGTTGGCCACTGGCTGCCATTTTTGCAGTCACCATCCCTGGGCTAAACGTTTGTCCCCATTTATTCCACTGAAATATTTTCCTTTTTTTTTTTTTTTCACAAACTCTATTAACTCTCTCTTTGCTCTTTTTTTTTCTTGCTGCTATCTCTGAAATGCAACAGGTGAAAAGTCCTGATCCAAAAATCTCCTGGAAGAAGGAGGAGCCTCTGATGTCCAGCAGGGTTTGAGGCCATGGTGGTGGAAAAGGAATTAATGCCAATATTTAATTATTAATTACAATAACAATAATAAAAATTGCCAGGTAATGATGACAGCTCCTGGCTGGATGATTCCATATAATATTGAATAAATCCAGATGTGCTGGAAATAAATCCAGATAATCCATGAAATCTGCTCTCAATTCCTGCTGCTTCCTTGCCTTGCTGTTTTCTCCTCCAAGTCTGTGTTTTTGTTTTGCCTGATGAGTAAATTGCATTTTTCGGGATGCACTTGCACTGGAAGTAGCAAATATTATTGCAAATTCTGTAGGAATAGGAGAGTTGGCTTTCCACGAGATTTGTGGATGTGGAAACACTGTCCTAGCCCTGAATGTGTTTTCTGAAACACCTTGTCATCCTGTTTTTTTTTTAATCTTCATAACCTTTTTATCCATTAACCCCTCTGCAATCTTCTATCTCTGCTGATAATTGTTGTGATGTTGTAAATTGGGAGTATTTTACTCCCGGATAAGTCAGGAGGAGTCTTGATGTCCCAGCAAGTAAAGAAGAAACTTTTATGAGTGATTTATGGCACATCCCTTGTCCACAATCCCATCCAAGGGCAGGACATTGTTTCCTTGGCTCCCTCTGAGAAGGTGGATATGGATAGAAAACATCTGAAACAGTGATTTTGTAAAATTATTCAATAGTTGTGAACACCCAGCCCTGCTCACAAGGCAGGAAAATGAATAATAACAAATCACAAATTTGTCCAGCACTCTGCAAATCCATAAAAACTCGTTTTCTCACTCAAATATCATTAAATAAAAACCCAGAGCCTTCAGGGACTGGAGAAATGGGGCAAACACTCGATGTAGGACCAGAGGGGAGCAGAGGGAGTCACAGATGTGGCTCAGGAAAAGAACAAAGGAGGAAGAATTTGAGGAGAGGTGAAGCTCAGAGGAAGGACAGAAAGGTGGAAGAATCCTCTTTATTAAGAACACAGAGCTGTGATTTTTACATATTAAAAAAAAAATCACATGAAGAAAGCTCCTTTGATGGGTTTATTGCTCTGTTTTTATGGATAGCCCAGGTCTTGTTCCTATAAAAGTCTCGTTCCTTCATTCATCTGAACAAAATGGGTTTATGGTGTGTTCACCCTCCCACAGAATAACCCCAAAATGTGATTTTTTTTTTTGTATAGGAATCAAGTCAATCTCTTCAGTTTTCTGAAATTTAAAATGTTGCTCTCAAACCCCTTTCCAAATTAATTCGCTGGAATAAAAAATAATAAAAAGAATTATTTCAATGGGAAAAAATAAGAAAAAAACAGTTTTAATGCAACATTAAAGTATTATTTAAACTCACAAGAGCCCAGAAATGCAGAGTTAAAGTTCCCAGAGCCCAGTGTAATTCTCTCAAGTACTGAAAGGCCCCATGTCCCAGAAAAATGATTTGGAGAAGGGGTCACAATCACACTGGTCCAGGGAACTTCAACCCTTCAGCCTGGAATTTTCCCATTAATGTGCTTCTCCCTCCCTTTCCAACGCATTTCAAGCATTGTAAAGAGCAAATTACACCAATCTCTCATATCCTAAATTTATATTATGTGCTAAATACTACTGTGTTTAATGCCACACACTCTGCTAATATAATACATTAGGTTTAATGGGCCAATTTGTGGGGGAAAAAAATCCCAGAAAAACACTTTGAGTGAGCATTTTCCATCCATCTGAAATGGATATAAACAGGTATTGAGGAGAGGGGGAGGGAGACAGGCTGTAATGGAGGGGGTCATTCCCATCTGGCTGCTTCCAGAAAGTCGGAAAAATCAGATTTTAAAAGAGAAAAAAGATGAGTGAGAAGAAATTGGGCATCAGCTGGGAGCAGGAAGAACACACTGCAGGCCTGTGGGAATTTCAGTCTTTAGAATGTTTCAGGTGTCTTGTAGGGTGATATAAAATTATTTTCCCCATCTTTTAATGCCCATTTTTCCTTTCCTTATCCAGGATGAGCTTCCATCAGCTCAAACCTTCTTTAGGCTCCCATTTCTGCCGTTCCCAGGATCCCATCCAGTGAATCCCACAGATGCTGTCATGAAGGCTGAAAGCAGCAGTGACACTGCTGGGGACATTGCTGGCTCTGGTGGCTTCTGCCACAGCAATCGCAGCAGAACAACCCTTAGGAAGGTGGAAAAACATGGCATAAAGGGATGCTTGGTGTGGGAAACACAGCTCTGTCCAAAGATCCCAGCTCTGGGCTTCTCCTCAGAGCAAAGGAGGGTGAAAATATCGATGATCTTCCCGTCCCTGGGAGTGATGCTGCCATTAAACAGCCCTTCTTGGGAAAAGGGAACTTTTCTGGCTTTCCCTTTGAAAGAAAGGACTCCAGCAATGTGGGAATTGTGATATTAGGGACAGGAATCAGTGCTGGATTTGGCACTGCTGGGTTAATGTTGGACTTTATGGTGTTGCCTTGAGGGTTAGTTATTAATTATGAGATGCAGTTAAGGGGATAAAAGGGTTTTACTTTGGTATTTAATGGGATCCTGGGTGCACAGCTCAACAGAATGGACAAAAACCCTGGAAAATGCATTTACACAATGTGCTCCAGAGAGAAGGTTCCAGAAAAGGCTGAACCCTCGAGTTTGGGACAGCCCGGGGCTCAGCGGCCCCAAAGCTGAGGGTGTTTGGTCTTTGTGCCCAGCAGGACCCCAAAATTAAGTTGGAATATCAGGGTACCAAAATCACAGGTGTGTAGGGTGAGGGTAACGGGGATACATAAAGTGTACGGAAAATATTTAAAGTACTATATCAAATATATTAAGATGTGCATTAAAAAAGAATAAAAAGTAAAAAATCATCAGGCATCAATGGTCTTAAGGATCTTTTCCAGGCTAAAGGATTCTCTGGTTCTGTTTTGGGAAGGAATGCCAAAAGTTGCTGCTTCCTGCTCATGGATAAAGGGTTCCTGCTCATGGATAAAGGGTTCTGCAGTGGTGCAAAGGGGCACCAGTGAGGCACAGAAAAACCCTGCAGCTTTTCTGGGACACAGAGGGAAAAACTGCACAAATGCAAGGGGCAGAAGGACATGGGGCAGCATCACAGGGCAAGCAGAGTGTTCCCTCCCAAAAAAAAGAAGGTTTTCATGTCCATCTCAACCAAAAAAAGGGCAGTGATTTGTTGATTTAGGCCAGTTTAAAAAGGAAAAAAATCCCAGAACAGACACGACACACGTGAAGGGTTCAGAGTGGTTTGGAGCCTTTTGACCTATCAGTACCCATGAAATCAGAATTAACCTATTCGGGCTGATCACTTCATCCCTCTGCCCACCCCCAGGCAGCACAATGACAGCCCTGTTGACCTCTGGCCAAGCACAATCCCCCACGCTGCTCCTGCATCCCACTGTGGCCATCGCGAGCGGCCCCGTGATGGGAAAATTCCCATTTGAGAAAAGAGCAGGAATTACAGCGCTGAGGAGGCAACGATCTGCAGGAATTAATCCAGCAACACGTCGCACATGCCTTCAGCCGTGCCCATGAAATTGGATTTCCTGGGAGCTGGGAGGATTTGCCCTGCTCAGGTATCGTGGGCTGAGCGAACGGTGATGAAGCGCTGCGTGAATTCGGCGCTGGGGAGTGCCACTGGCTAGGAAATGGGTTCTGGGCTAAAAAAAAAAATGGGAAAAACAGGTGTTGGAGAGAGGTTTGCACCTTCCTGAGTTGTGTGGACTCAAAGAATGTAGTTGTGGATATTTCATCCCTGGAAATGTTCAAAGTTATTTGAGGCAACCTGGGATACTGAAAGGTGTCATCCAGGGGAACTGGGTGAATTTTAAAGTCCCTTCCAACCCAACCAGTCTATGACTGTATAATTCTATGAAAAGAACAGCCTTAGTTTGTAAAATATAATCTGAAAAAGTATTTTTCAGCGTTTTTTTTGTTTGTTTGTTTTTTTGTTTTTGTTTTTTTGTTTTTTGTTTTCTGCCTGATTTTTAGCTCCGAAATACCAAAACCAGCAAAGATACACGATGGTCGCAGTTGTGCACTGGAGGGTTTTTTTGCCCTTTGTCAGATGCATTCATAAGTCAACAACAAAATTCTTTTCTCCTGCCTTGTTCTCAGGCCCTCGAGCTGAAGTGGAGATAAAAATGAAACAAATGCCAGCTGGAAGATGAATTGGAATGCCATCCCCTTCTCAGTTATTCACTGTCCGTCTCTTTTGACACCTTGGGCCCTTCTAGCCACAGATTTGTCAGGTGGACTTTTTTTTATTATTATTATTATTAAAAAAGCCATGAAAGTACTTCTGTTCCTGTGGTGCCATCCATCTTGCCAACACTTTGAGGCCATTAATTAATTGAACTTCTAAGTAGTGCCGAGAGGGGGGAAGCTGCCTGTGTTTGTTGGAGATGTGTGGGAAGGAGGAGGCTGAATTTCCATCCCCAAAGCCCACAGATGGGATTCAGCCAGCTCAGATAAAGGTGACTCTGCAGGGGCTGGTGGTTGAAGTCCTTTGGCACTCTACAGAAAGATTTCTCTACCCTTAAAGCAAATATCTGTGTTTGGCTTGTAAAAAGACAGGGTTTGGGGAGGCCAATCCAACTGCAAATAGTTTGTACAGGAGTGAAAAATAAATTTGAGTTGGAGGCAAGAACGAGTTGCAGTAAGCCAGGAGCACAGGCATCGCAAAGTTTTGCGTTTCCTTGCAAATCTTGTTCAGTTTGTGGCTTTGAGCCAGAAATGACATCCTGGAGATGTCTGTAAAACCACAAATACTGCTGAGAAATACAATAACCAGGGGGCATCCACTCTGCCAGGCAGGCAGCACTTTGTAAAAGCTGAAAACAAACATCCTCTGGGTGGGGGGAGATTGTGAGGGCTGCATCCTCACACCAGGTATTTGCACGGGGTCAAAAAGGTATTGGGCTGTCTTGGTTTGAAAGACAGGTGTTTTGCCAATAAAGGCAGGGACCCCTTCCTTGGAGTGGTGGATATGACCCCCCCTTCCCTCTGACTTATTATAGCTCTGGAAAAAAAAACCACGAGCTTTCAGGCAAGAGTATGGGGGAAAGGGAATAACAGTTTTATTAATATGTATAACAAAGTGAAAATAAGTAATAACAACAATAGCAGCAACCAGCCCAGCCACAAGCCCAGTGACAGCCTCACACAAAGACACTCACCTGATCCCAAGTGACTGAGAGGCGCTGTGACGCAGGTCCCGGCTGTTCAGATCGAGGCAGAAGATCACAGTGCAGCAAACAGGAACCAAAGAGCAGTCGAGCTCTGCTTCCACAGGTAGCAGGCCAACTGTCCCCTCTGAGCCAAGCAGGGCAAGTATATTAGTTACCCGCCACTACCACACCCACACCCACCCCCTCCCAGTACTTAGCAAGGTCGTTTGGGTGGGTGTAGGTCGTTTGGGTGGGGTGTAGGTCCTATTCTTTACTAATCGCCCTGCATCAAAAGATGACCTGGCAATCAGCAACAAAAATGGGAAAGAAAAATTACCACGAAAGGAACAAAAGAGATCCCCATAAACCACAACATGGGCAAATTCCTGAAAGAAAAAAATATGAAAATTCTGAATGGCTCCTCAATATTGAGATCTGTAGTAGGGATCTTGCTGGATGGAACATTGTCAGGGGAATTCGGGGCTTTAGGTGGTGGTAAATGCTGAGTGACATCGGCAATCCAATCATGCATCCATCCATCCATCCATCCATCCACCATCCATCCATCCATCCATCCACCATCCATCCATCCCTTGTCCATCCATCCATCCATCCCCTTGCTCCATCCCATCCATCCATCCATCCATCCATCCATCCATTCCATCCATCCATCCATCCATCCATCCACCCATCCCCCAACCCATCCCTCCATCCATCTATCCATCCATCCATGCTCCTGGTGCTGTCAGATCCCACCTGAGATACCCCAGTGACACTGAGCTCCAGCACGAAGGCTCCTTGCAGCAAACCCTTTGCTGTTTGGCACAGAGGAAAAGGACTGACGTTCCCTCTCCTGATCCTGCAGGGATGGGTTAACCTTGCAGGCAGACTCTGGGCATACATGGATGAAGGAAAACTGCAGAACCACATCCCAAAATGCACCAGCTCTGCGGCTGGATAAAGCTGCAGCGCCCTGGCAGCTGCTCCATGCGATTGTTACTGAGGTTTAACAGCAGGGGCAAGCTGGGCACCAAAACACAGAAGGTGGAGATGGATTTGGGCTCAGGCCCATCCCTGCACTGCAGAGTGTGACCATCCACCAATTGTGGTGACACTAATGTGTGAGAGAGCTGCTGCGACAGCAGAGCAGGGGGAGCAGGGGGGAGCTGTCTCTGCCAGCCAAACCCAGCCTGAGCACCCTAAAAACGCCTCGTTGGGGCACAGGCAGGGCACATCGGGATTCCTCCGTGCTGAATACACCAGGGCTCCTCTCTGCTGCTGTGGCAGGCATTAACAAACACAAATCACACCCTGCCAAACTTCACCAAAACGCTCTCTGGATGTCTCAGTGTGCAGCTTTGTGCTGTGTCAGGCTCCAATGTCCAAATGGATTAAGGCTGCTCCAGTCTCCCCTGCATAACCAGCTCCTTCTGTGTCCCTTTTTGTCACCCCACCATCATGAATAGCAGCTCCAGATGCTGCATTTTTCTGTCACAGCCCTGCAGCCCCTGCAGAACCTCAGGGAGAAGCAGCCATGCAGCAAGGGATGGGTGCTTGCTCTGAGATCTCTCCTCAGCTCTTGTCTTTGCCACCTCCTGCAGGAGGGCAGCCTGGGCTGTGAGGCTGAGATGGGAGGAGGCTGCAGTCCCAAAATGCTCCTGATTTGTTATTTGGGGGTTGCTTTGGTCTTTTTTTTTTTTTTTTTTTTTTTTTTTTTTTTTTTTGTTTTTTTTTTGTTTTTGTTTGTTTTTATTGGAAGTGTTTCTAAAGATCACATTCCTTGGGGGATTACTCAGCATCCTCTTAATTCCTCCTGCAGCTCCCCTTTGTTTCTTCCTGGGTACCTGAGCATCAGAGAGGACTAGAGGAGTTCCACAGCTCTCTGAATGGTGCCTTTCACACCTGATTTCTGTGGCACCAAAACCCCAGATGGTTTTTGGTTTTGAGTTCACATCAGGTGGTGCTATTTGCAGAAGGTCTGAGCTGTGACTCCCGTGCCAGCACTGTCCCTTCTGACATCAGCAAGGATGATGGGATATCCTGGGATAGAAGGAAGCAGCAGGAGTGCCTTGTGATGATATCAGGAATGGATTTCAGAGCAGAGCAGGGTTCATTCCAGGCTTTCCTTTGAGACTTGGCCTGGTGGAAGGTGTCCCTGCCCACAGCAGGCAGGTTGGAACTGGATGATCTTTGGGGTCCCTTCCAACCCATTCCATGATTCTGTGAAGCCATATTTGCCAGTTTTGGGAAGCTGAAACTCTTCGAGTTCATTTGTACTTTTAACTTTGCCCACATTTCACTTTGTGTCGAGCATTGCCGCGATATGGGATTTTGTTTTTCCAAGGGGAACGACCCCGGGCTCTGGGAGGGAAGGATGCTTCACACCGAGCTGCTCTCTCACTCCACACCGTGTCCGGGGGCACAGTGACCTCCTGCCCGCTTAGAGAGCAGCCTGACCCCAAACTCCATCCCTGAGCACAGCTGCAAACGGGAGGATGCTGCAGAATTTCCCCTTTTCCACGCACGGCTGCGGCCGCTCCGGGCTTGGAAAGAGCTCACCGAGACTCTGCCCTGCCTGAAGAGCTGAAGCATCACATGAAGTAAATAATAATAATAATAACAGCAGAGCTATTCTGGCGTGCCACGTGCCCTTTTGAGGCTGATTAATGCTCCCCCGGGGCACAGAGCCCTCCCCGAGCTCCCGGAGCCGGCAATCCCCTCCGGCAGCGCTGTCCCGGTTAGCACGATGCTGTTATTGCTGCCGATTTCTCCCTTCTCCCTCCCATTGACTTTAGGCAGATTAGAGCAGGGAGATGATGGATGGCTGGATTAGATGCCGCACACCTTCTTCGGGCTCACAAAGTGGTGTTTTTCTGTCCTGTTTGGATGCATCTCTGCCATTGTGAGCTCCAAGCGGGAATAATGGAGCAATTGTCGCGGGGCAGCGCCTCTGCTTTACATCCACCCATTCATGGCATTCAAAAGGGAAAAATGGGCTGACAAATAGAATCAATTATAGCAGGAGTGCTGCAAGGTGAAATGGAATAACCATGTGCTGCGCCGCTCAAGGTTCACTGAAGGTCCCGGGAAGGGAAAAAGGAGAGATTGCTGCCGGGCTTTGAGGACAGCTGCCTCTCTGTGCTCAGAGGCTGAGCCCCACGTAATCCAATTTCACATCCTGACTTTAAAATGGTATTGGAGCTTCCTGGAATTCGCAAACGTTGAATCTCCCAGCAGGGGAACAGCAGGAGCCAGAGGCTCAGGACTCCAGTGTGTATTTACAGGGCTGGAGCAACACAAGTGGGTCCTGGAGCATCACAGGTGGGTCCTGGAGCATCATAGTTGGGTTCTGGAGCAAAGCTTGAAATTTAAAATGTCTTCTCTGGGGCTGGATTTGCTCTTGAGGGGCTACACTGTGCAGCTGAGTTTCAAACATTCCTTCAGAATCATTTGCTGTCAATATTTCCCCAATATCAGTCTGCTCTGTGGAAGGTGTCCCTGCCAGTGGAAAAACTTTAAGGTCCCTTCCAACCCAAACCATCCTGGGGGTCTGGGACTCAATGACTTGATGCTGGTAAGAGTGACTGTAAATTGAAATCAAGGACCCTCTGCTCACATTTTCACACCCCTGAGACCTTCAGAAGGTCTCACATTGCCCTTGGGAGCACAACCTGATCTCCAGAGAGCTGCAAGATCACGGACAGTGCAAATAAACAACCACAGAGAAGGGGATTCCACCGTTTCCTCAGAGGGAGGATGAAGGATGGGTGACACACCAGAGTCATCCAGGGATGCCAACCACTCTCCTCCAGCCAAAAATAACCACAAATGACCAAAAGAACTGTCTGAGCCACCACAGCATTGCTGGGAAGCTGCTGGAGTGGCTGGGCCTTCCAGCACTGCTGTCACAGCCAAGAGAGGAGAGGGGATGGATATTTCTGAATTCCCAGCTGTTGTGGCAGCAGGATTTCTATGGGGAGCATTTATTTGGAATTCTTACAGTGACTTCTTTTACAAATATAGGCCCAGGATTTCCAGAGAAGGAGCAGTATTAGGAAAGATCTGGCACACCCTAAATAATAATCATTATTATTAGCGTAATTATATTAATTACTGTAATTACAAGGAGGGCAAGACACTACAGGAATTACAGATGAGTAGGGTGCGTGCAGATGCCAAATGTTAGCGGGTTTTCCCTTCCTCTCTGCAGTCTAAAAGCATCTGCTCTACTTGGAAAGAGGGGGAAGAGCTCCAGAAACACAAAACACACACACACAACACACTCCCTCCTCCAGCCCGCCCGTGTCAAGATCACAGTGTCAGGTAGAAAACGCTGCCAGAGCCCGGTAGACAAAAATTGACAAGGGAATCCAGTGTTATCTGGAACTGCTCTCTCCAGAGAGGCTGGAAATCTTTGATAGGTTCACTCCAGGGGAAATAACTTTGGAGGATAAGAGGCATTGATGTGCGCTGAGCAAAAGGCAACCCACGTGTGCTTGGAGCTGACATCCAGTCTTTTTTCCCCCATCTCTCTTTTTTTCTCTGCTCATTTTCCTTTTTTTTTTTTTTTTTTCTAAATTTTCTTTTTTTTTTCCTATCCTTTTTCTAATTTTGCCTTGTTATCATTTTTCGAAGCAGCCCCAGGTCTCCCAGTGATGGTGAAGTGCAGAAGGAATCGAGCGGCGCTGGGGGAAGCGAGAATGGGGAGATGGAGGGAAGGAGGGAGGGGAAATGTCAACAGGCAAATCTGCAAAGCAAACCTAGGGAAGGGCTGTGTACCCAGGGCACGTGTGTTTGTGCTGATGGAGCCTCTGATGGAGCAGGGGAAAGATTCTCAGCATTTTCCTCCTCTTTGGAAAGCAGGGAAAGGTGGAGCCTGTTTTGTCAGGAAAACCTGCAGCGATATTCCCATCTGTTTACAATCCAGTGCTCTGTCCTTGTATCCCAGGGAATCAGATTCCACACAGCCCACAGCACTCTGTAAGGGTTTTATCCTCTTTAATGCCTTCCAACTCCTCTGCTATGGCAAAACTACAATGTGAGCGAGCACGGTCCTGCTGGCACAGCACAGGCACAGCCCCAAATTCTGATCCAAAATTCTCCTCAGTGCACCCAAACAGTCCGATAAGTTCTCTCAGGGCTGGGCTTTATTGTTTTGAGGTCTGTGGGAAGCACATTGCTCCCATTCTTCTCCACTCTAATTTCTGTTTTGGGGAGCTGGCAGTTGTTTGGGGATTTTTTTTGATTTTTGCAGCTGCCTGCAGCTTGGTGGGTGGTGATGTCTTGATGATCAGGAAGCAGGGATAGTTCCTTCCAGAGCACAGATCATCTCTCCCAGCTGAATTCTACCAGGGAAGTTCCTCTTTCTCTCCATCCCCTCTAAAAGGTGTTCAGACAATTCCTGCAGATTTGCAAATCCCAGCTGATGACACAGAAAGTTGGATGGGTGGAACCAAGCCAGGAATCATTCTTTCCTTTTCAAAGCTTGAGGATTATTTTCATCCTGCTCCAGTTTTGGTTTGTTTTTTTGTTTTTTTTTTTTTTGCTCCTCCAGGATAGAAAGGGCTGGGGAAAGCAGTGCTGTGGGGATGAAAACCGCGTGGGGACATCACAAAGCCTCTGGATGGAGAGGGGGGGTGTCTATAAATGCTGCTGTAGAGCATCCAGAGAAGTTCTGGGATGTAATCCCAAACCTTTCCTTTTGTATGAACTCACACCAGCCTAACCCCACAAAGGAAATGGGGGATGCAATGAACCCAAAGCTTTGTGTTGCCATCCCAGCCTCTCCTCACACCCCAACCCTCGCTCACCTGGGGACACTGCACCCCACACTTTGCTCTCTCTCACTACACCTGCCCCAAAATAGGATTGTTTCATTTACTGGTGTAGTACAAGGCAGGAATTTCGATTCTCACCAGGCTGTAAGGAAGAAAAATACCATTTCCAGGCCCAAAGGGCTCTGCTTTTTAAAAATTTCCTGGTTTTTTCACATTCACCAGGTCCCAGACAGACTAAAGGGGCCGTAGCTTCACCTCCATCACACATTCCAAAGTCTCTGCAGCATCCTGGCTGAATCCATTCCCTGCACTCTCTGTGTACAACCTTCCAATGTCAGAGATTTACTTGTCTTATCAACCCCAGAAAGGCTGAACAAAGATAATAATGCTTATTATTTAGCATATTTCAGTGGATTTTCATACTCCAAGCAGAATTGCCATTCCATCCTTTCGGGAAGTTCAAGCAGGGTTGGTCTCCTGCTCTCCAGCAACTCCCAAGTGCCCAAACACTGTAATTGGTCCTTCAGTGAGGCTGCAGTAGAGGATAGGGCAGGAATTGCTCTTCCTGTTGATAAAAACCCATGTTTTAACCACAAGGCCATCTCTTTTTGCTCTGCTCCTTCCAGACTGAGGATCTGGAATGATTGCTGGGTGAGTGTGGCTGATTTATTCCCTTGGAATCCTCACAAGGATAACGACTGTGGAATTTGGGGACAGCTGAATGACCACAGAGAGCCTCTGCTGAGTGTCCCATCGACATTTCTGTGTGCTGGCTGAACACAGTGCACATCCTCATTGGGGTCATAAAGGGAATTATGGATTTGAATAGGATGAGCATCCAAAATAACTGCCTGTCGTTTGGAATGACCATGGATTTCAGTTCCAGGGAAGCTTTGGCTTTACTGGAGCAGGATTCCCTGTTCTTCTGACTCACTCTGCTCATGAGACCTTCACAGGGCAGAAATTTTACCATGAGAATCTGTGAATTTGGCCAACCTGGCAGCAGCAGCTCTCCAGGGATGGTGGTCCCTTTACGTCTTGCCCCAGTAAGAAATCACAGGTTTTGCTGCACAGGTGAGACACAGCCCTGCATCCTGTGCAGATACATTTATCCCAATTCCATCAGATTTGTCCCAGTCCCACCATCAGATTTATCCCAGTCCCATCATCAGATTTATCCCAGTCCCATCAGCAGATTTATCCCGGTCCCATCATCAGATTCATCCCAATTCCATCATCAGATTTATCCCAGTCCCATCAGCATATTTTCCCAGTTCCATCAGCAGATTTATCCCAATTCCACCAGCAGATTTATCCCAGTCCATCAGCAGATACTCCCCAGTTTCCTCAGGGTTCCTGAACGGGTGGGATGTGGTGCTCCAGGAGCTCAGGCAGGCCTGGGGGTTGCAGATAGCAAAGATCCTTTTAGCCAAGTGCCTGAAGCCTCAGAATTCAGGAGAAAATCGTCTGGAGGAACATGAAGCACGATTGGTTCAAAACCCAGCTGGGAAGTCATCCTTGTGTCCCAGGAGGCATCTTCCAGATTAAAAAAAAAAACATAAAAAATGAAAAAAATTCTGCCTTGCCTTTGGAAAACCCTCAAATATCTTCCTGGATTGACTTCTCACAACAGTGTGGGTTGAGTTATGTGAAACATTTCCTTCCAGCTATGGCAGAAGGAGGCAGGCTGGGGCTGGAAAAGGCTTTCCCAAAATCACCCAGCAGACTTGGAGCTCCTGAATTCTTCCAGCACCGAGAATTTTGGAGCTCCTGGATTGTGGTTTTGTGTTCAGAAGGCCACGTTTTGTGTCTGGATAAGGGAAAGCAGCTCCATCCAGGGAAGATTTTTTTTTAGGATCAGTTTCCACCTGGAAAATGCAGGATTTGTTTCAGGAAAATAGTCAGGCAAGAGTTATTTAGAAAGAAATAATTCCCAGTGAGGGATTACACTGACCTTATAAACTGTGCAAGTGAACTTGTGGGCTCCTTCCCTCCCCTGATGGAATTAGCTCCATAAAATGCTTTGCAGTCCATTTCTTGTGGTCTGCATTTATACATATTTTACTCCATAAACATACATTTAATGTCCCCTTGGAAATTATTTCCTGCCCATACTTAAAGCTCTGCATCATCCTAGGGCAGCAACTGGATGAAAAATAATTGAAACCATTAAGATCAGCTTTTATTTCAAAGGAGAAAAAAAAAAGAAAGAAAAGGTAATTGCTGGAATGTGTCTTTTTCAAATTACACAGTCCCTGGGATGCCTGTGCCACCGGTGTGTTTTAATGCTGGAACAAAAATGAGGTTTTCCAGTGAGTTGTGATATTACATTTCCGACCACGTGGGACCAAAGGGGCCTGGAAACACCTGACTTGTGCCTCCACCTCCAGCCAGGGACTCACAGGCTGAATTCCAACATCAATTATGCTCCTACATTTCCCTCAGAATTGCAGTTCTTTAGGATTCTTCCTCTTGTCCAAGTGTCAAAATTATAACCTCTCACTGTTCCTTCTTCAGCATGAAAAAGGGAACTCTTAGTTGGTGCTGGGTAGAGTGATGCTGTTGTACTGATTCTGGAAAAATTCAGCTAAGTTGGGTTGTTCTTTTTCCTCTTTTGCCAATTTTGTGAATCACCTGCCTAATTTCAGGCAAGCCTGCATGAGATTTACCACATGCTGATATTTCTGTGGGTAGAATTAATGGGAGTGAAGATGTGTGAGGCACTGAAATGTGGCAAGGTGGGATCTTCAAAATTAAGATTTTTTAAGATCGATGGGATCTTTGACTTCAAAGATTAAGATAGTTCAGGTTGAGCTCAGATTTCAACATACCCAAACAAAATTTTGCATTTATTAACTAAATTCTGCCAAATTCACCTGTTCTGGCAGCGGATACATCTATACTGGGGTAAATATCTCATTTTTAGGGACAGTTAACAGGACACTTTGTGAAGGTTCTGGTGGCCATTCCCCACTGATCCTCTGCCCTCCAGCTGTCCCCAAAATTGCCACCTGAGTGAACTCCTCCCCCAGTCTCCCTGGTTTGGTTTAATTACAGCTGCTCGTTGCAGGCATAGATCCTAATTAGATGGAAGTGGCGAAGAAAGAGCTGATCTGAGCTGCTGCTTGAGAAATTCAGCCTGAAATAAGAGAAATTGGGGTCAGCACCTGAGCACATTTCTG